>PVJN01004779.1:0-87398 GCA_004026805.1 Lasiurus borealis
GTTTATAAAATGGTGATGTAGATTGTGACCCTCCAAAAAGAGGACATCTCGCTGGCCACGGAAAGCCCACTAACAGCTGGAGGAAGTTGTGCTCACAGAGCAGACCTCGAGGAAACCTGTCTTAAAAGAGCTAAGGACATTTCGGTCTGTTGAGTTTCCTCTTTAGCTGATGGGCATGGTGAGCAGCTGGGGTCTTAGATGGCACACCATGGGATCCCAACCAAAAGGTCAGAAATAATACCATTAAAAAATTATAAGCAAAAGCTCATAAATTTTTATTACTCACAGCTTTTAATTAACCTTTAAAAGCTTTTCATGTAGGAATGCATAGGTCTTGGCTTTTGAAGACTGCAGGATTTAATACTCTGTGTTTTCTAATGAGGGCCGGTGGATGTTCCAGTGTGGCTATGACATTTCACGTTTCAATGACACTGCATCCAGTCAAAGTGCCACTAGCTGAGTTTTAGTATGGGTACCAGGTAGAAATATGGTGTTTTGATTTCTTAAGGATTTTTCCTTTACCTTCAGATATTTAATAAGATTACTAATTACGTTTTGGTTTGATTAATTTAAATGCATAATTGGTCAGAGAGTTCAATTCCAAACTCTCTATGCCAGGCTTTCTAGAAACTTACAGACAAATACAGTGGTACCTCGATATATGAGTTTAATTCGTTCCGTAACCTTGAGGCGTGGGAAACTATGAGACGCTTGAGTCTCGGTAAATTGGTGGGTTGTGTGCAGCCAGCCGATCCGCGCGATTACTTGTATCTCAAATGTTGCTTATATTTCAAAGCAAAAATCGCTCGCTCGACGGCTCGTATCTCAAAAATCTCGTATGTTAGGGCACTCATATCTCGAGGTACCACTGTATTAAGCAATAGCTTCAAAACTTATCTTTAAGGAAAAAAATTTAAAAAATAATGTATTTATTAGCTTTCTACTACTTCATAATAAATTACCACAAGCATAGCAGCTGAGGGCAACACACATTTGTTATCTTATGGCTTCTGGGTTAAAGAGCCAGGAAACAGCTTAGCTGGAACCTCTTCTTTGAGTATTACCAGGCTGTAATTAATCTGTTGGCTGGGCTGAGTTCTCATCAGAAAGCCCAACTAGGAAGAATGCTCGTCTAAGTGCACTTTGGTTGATGGCAGGATTCATTTCCATGTAGGTATAGATACAGACATATTACATATAGCTATAGATATGTCTATATAGATAGATAATATGTTAGCTACAGAGATATATATTAGATATAGATATAGCCAAAGATATATAGTTATAGATATAATTATAGATACATCCTTTTTTTCCAATTATGTTCTGATCAGCCTAGTTAATACTCTGGGCTCATTTGAAGAGTTGTTTTTATATTCATTCAACATGCTATAGGAGATAGAATGAAAACAGCAACTTCAACCGTATGTGCACACACTTACAGGCACATACTCAAAATGACCTTGGCCTTAAAATGCATCAGAGGCATCAGGATACCAGGACCCATCAACTTACTCGCCACTGCTCTGTGGAAACCAGCATTTCTCAGAGGAGGGTGGATGCTGGTGTGGCTAGCAGGCACTTTGGAAGTTTGTAACCACCTGGCCTCACAGGGCCAGCAGAATCTGGCAAGGTCCCTGTCAAGGCCTGGCTCAGACAGGAAAAATCTCACCAAGATTTCAGAAGGCACATCATTTTATTATCTTCTAGAGTCTCCTACCAGTACTTCCTCTTCTCATCACAATGTTAATACCTATTGAAAAATGAGCCAAAAGAAAAATTTCTGGAATTCATCTTGCCTGGGATTCCTGTTTCATTCTGGGCTTTACAACTAGCCAGGGCACACCCAGACTCCAAACTCTCTGACATTTCATCATACTATCTAAATGACCTTGACAGTGTAGGCCAGGTAGCTTTACCATGCTCTCAGAAGCTGAAGTGGCTGGACAGAAAGATGAACACAGAACTAAGCACAAGTGTGAATCACCTTCTAAGGTGATTAGCTGGGAAGACATGAAATCCTCTAGGTAATCCTGCAGAAGCTTGGCTTAACGTAGGAAGGGAATGGAAGCGACTTTCTACTGTCTCAATTCGCACTGCTTCTGTTGAATATTAGTTCCTGTAATACCAGGCTTCAGCAAACTGAACATTTTAATATTCTTTAATAACTCAAAGTGGGTTGAATTCTTGAGCCAAAGAACAAAAACTATCTGGGGTCACTGCAAATGCTTTACATTCATTTTAGGCATACACGGAATGTGTTATATTCAAACTGCGACTCTGAAGCAAGTGACTGGCTACCATTCTGAGGAGCATGTTTATATCCCAATGAGTAGTGCCTCATGCGGGATGGCCATCCCTTTCCTAAGAGTCCTGGTGAAGGATGAAATATGTAGAAATCAACCCTAGTGTTTCAGAGCCTCTTTCTGCATGCCTTTAATGGTGGAAAATCTTAATATCTTAAAGGGACATTTGGTATTTGGAAACAACACAAAAGACATTCATTCAGATCTATTGTATTTATTTACTTATTTTTTTAAAAAAATATCTTTTATTGAATTTTTATAGAGAGGAAAGGAGTGAGATAGAAAGTCAGAAATATCGATGAGAGACATCAATCAGCTGCCTCCTGCACGCCCCACTGTGGAGATGTGCCCGCAAACAAGGTATATGCCCCCAACCGGAATCGAACCCGGGACCTTTCAGTCTGCACTCTATCCACTGAGCCAAACCGGTCTTGGCTATTTACTTATTTTTAATGATTGAGAGAGAGAGAGAGAGAGAGAGAGAGAGAGAGAGAGAGAGAGAGAGAGAGAGAGACATTGATTTTGTTGTTCCACTAATTTATACAGTCATTGGTATAAACTGTCTGTGCCCTAACCAGAGATCAAACCCTGTAACTGTGGGATGTTGGGGTTTTGGGACGATGCTCTAAACAAGTGCACCACCTAGCCAGGGCCCATTCAGAACCAGTTGAATTGAATGAGGTGTGTGACCATGGGAAAGCATGCTATGTGAGGCTGATATGGAGATGAGTTTGATATAAAAATGATTATCATATTTTGCTTCTAAATTGCTTCAGAAGGCACTTGCCAAAGATGAATTGCATGCAAATTTTGGTCAATGATGGCAGTACAGAAATGAGCACAACGTCTCTAGTGACTCTTTCTTATATCTTAACGCATAATCCAGATGTCTGTGCTAAAAGTATGTGTCATTAGTTTATAGATAGTGCTGTGCTACATTGCCCATAGTGTTCTCTGACAGTTTTTTGTTATTTTCGCATTAGGAGCTCACACGCAATCTAGCAGTATTAATTTTTATCAGGGAAACTGCTCTCCATATGTCCAAAGGTCAAAAAATGGATAGAATACTATAGACTCTTTTAAAGAGAATGAGTAAATTACCTCATAATTGGATGATTTAGAATCAGAGTCAGGGTTCATTAAATTAGCATTTTATGAGGATGTGATGTTTTACATAATTGATCTATACTTGTGATTTTTGCTTTCTAAAGAAAATGTAAAAGCTTTTATTAGAGTAACCTTCAAGAAAAGGTATATATTTTTTATTCCTTTATTTTCCTTTCTCTCTTTTTCTCTCTCCCTTCCTTCTCTCTCTCTCTCTCTCTCTCTCTCTCTCTCTCTCTCTTTCTTTCTTTCTATCCTATTTTCAAAGCCATCATAAAACTCAGTTGCCTTTCATTTGTCTTAAAAACTGGATATTACTATTTTTAGAAAATTTAGAAATCCATTTTCTTTCTATTTTTGAATATTATAATTGAATTGGTTTTAAAGTTGCAAATAATGAAAATATTTAAAACAAGTCAAACAAAGTTGTTTAAACAATATCCCTTCTGTGCACAAAACATCTGGCACAACATTAACAACATATTCATATAATACTAGAGGCCCAGTGCACAAAATTTTTGCACTTGGGGGGTTTCCTCAGTCCGGCCTGCACCCTCTCACGGTCTGGGACCCTTGGGGGATGTCTGACTGCCAGATATTAACCAATGAAATTACAATGCATGTAATACCCTGGGAGCAAGCCTAAGTCAGCAGTCAGACATCCCTCTCACTCCTTACCACATGCCTGCTTGCTGCTCCGTATCACCACTGCACTCGCCAGCCATGAGCTCAGCTTCTGGCTGAGCAGCACTCCCTCTGGGGGAGCACACTGACCACCAGGGGGCAGCTCCTGAGTTGAGTGTCTGCCCCCTGGTGGTCAGTATGCATGATAGTGACTGATCTTTCTGCCATTCAGTTGATTTGCATATTAGCCTTTTATTATATAGGATTGTGTAAATTAACTAGAAGTTTTTCAGATGACTTTTCTCATTTTATCTTAATTGTATTGGCATAATAATCTCTAATTCAAAGTTGAGGGAAATAATGCTTGACAAAGTCCAATGACACTGCAGGTTACAAGTCCAGTCAAATCTAGACTAGAACCAGGTAGAACCTGGATATAGGCTCATGTTTTAGAGCATTCTTCATTAACCCCATCTACATCCAGAGCACCTTCCTGTCTTCTTCCTGCTATTGATGATTTAATAAACTAAAGATAATCCAATCTTCATAATTATTTTTTATTTACTCCCTTCCTCCAGATTAAATAATATCCTATCTAATATAAGAGTAATATGCAAATTGACCATATCTTTGCCACACTCAAAGCCATGGTCACCAGGCACACCCACCATCCAATCAGAGTGGCTATGCAAATTAACCCAACCAAGATGGCTACAGTCACAGAGAGAGTAGGAGAGAGGCTTGGGTTGCCCCTGGTGATGGAGAAAGCCAAGCTTTCTGAAAACCCTGGTCAGCGCTTAAGGCAACAAAGTTTCAATGGCTGTGCAAACAGAAGGCTTAGCTCTACTCTAAGCTACAAAGTTTCAATTATAGAAGATAAATAAATTCCAGATACCAGGGCCTCCGCTTAGGTTGCCAGGAGGCATGGCTGACCTGCAAACCACCATAGGCCGCTCGCCCAGGCCACCCCATGCCCCAAAGGGACACCCACTCTGATCCAGGACACCCTTCAGGGAAAACCAGCTGGCCCTCACCCGTACACCAGGCCTCTATTCTATCTAATAAAAGAGTAATATGCAGATTGACCATCACTCCAACACACAAAATGAGTGTCCCCATGTGGTCACAAGATCCTGCTCCCATATGGACACAAGATGGCCACCACAAGATGGCCAGCTAGGGAGGGCAGTTGGTAGGGACCAGGCTTTAAGGGAAGGGCAGTTAGGGGTGACCAGGCTGGCAGAAGAGAGAAGTTGGGGGTGACTGGGCCTGCAGGAAAGGGCAGTTTTGGGTGGCCAGGCCCACAGGGTAAGGCAGTTAGGGGCAAACAGGCTGGCAGGGGAGCAGTTAGGCATCAATCAGGCTGGCAGGGGAATGATTAGGGGGTGCTCAGGCTGGCAGGCAGAAGTGGTTAGGGGCAATCAGGAAGGCAGGCAGGTGAGCAGCTGGGAGCCAGCAATCCTCGATTGTGAGAGGGATGTCCGATTGCCTGTTTTGGCACGATCTTACCTGGCAGTCAGATATCCCTCAAGGAGTCCCAGATTGGAAAGGGAGCAGGCTGAGCTGAAGGACACAACCCCATGCACAAATTTCATGCACTGGGCTTCTAGTTTGATATAATTTTCAAAGCATGTACCCTGTTTCTCCGAAAATAAGACAGTGTTTTATATTAATTTTTGCTCCCAAAGATGCGCTAGGTCTTATTTTCAGGGAACGTCTTATTTTTCCATGAAGAAGAATACGGTACACATTTATTGTTGAACAACAAAAAAAGGACATTTATTACCTGACAAACCAGCTCATTGATTGGCCACAGTGCAGCCATAGCTGTTCAGGCAGTGCGAGGTCTCTTTAAATCAGGAGTCAGATGCCTTACGGTAGCTTCAGGGGCCTTATATTCCATGGAGGCTTTATGTTTGGGGGAGGCCTTATTATCAAGGAGGTCTTATTTTTGGAGGGATGCATTGTATTACAGCGAGAGGCAAAACTGGAAGTAGGTCTTATTTTTGGGGGATGTCTTACTTTCAGAGAAACAGGGTGTGTAAGTAAATGTAAGCCAGAAAATTGGGTAAAGGAACAGGAAAGAGTAGGGGAGCATGAAGACACTAATCAATGAACTTATATACATCTATGCACAGTCCAGGGACAGACAATAGGATGGGGAAGGCCTGGGGGACAGAAAGGAGTAGGGTAGAGGGAGTGAGTGGAGCGTGGAGGAGGACATCTGTAATACTTTCAACCATAAAAACAAATTAAAAATAATAAAAATGCACATGTTCAGACCTAAAAAAGAAAAAAGAAAGAAAGAAAAGAGTAAGAAAAATCAGATGAAGTTAGTGGCTACATTGGTGTAAATATATGTGCTGTCTCATGAACTTGACCTGGTGGGGCTGAGAATCAATCGCTGAGCTTTCTGGCAATTACTGAGAAGATTGAGCCATTGTCCCTAATACAATTTCCGGCACTCCTAGGATGAAAATAAACCAGTGGTCAGGAAGAAACACAGGTATCTCTGGTAATAAGACCTAAAAAAAAAAAAGTTCCATGGGGATTCTAGGAAATAAAAATGTGCCCTACATCAGCCAGTGACGGTCAAAATTAAGCACCCTTGCAGTGGATCCAGACAAGGCCAGAGGAATCTCTCTAAGCAAGCACAGACGAGGCTGTACTGCAACCGTGAAATGATGCATGTCCCCTTTTCTTTTGAGTGATCTCTTCTTCCTTACAAGGACATTATGATCCTCATTTTAATTATCCCCTTTCTGGAAAACAAACCACATTAGGATACCCAGTTACTGAATTGCCTCTACTTCCAGATAACATCCAACCCATTTTCCTCATCTGTGTTCAGAACTGTCCAGCATGTGCCCAAACACTATAAGAAGCCCCTCCTCACCTCTCTTTACTAAGATGCTCCTAACGGTCCCTTGGGTACCTTCTCCCTTGCTGTAGCAGGCTAACTAAAACACCTGTGCACTCTGTATCTTTACAAAAGTGCTTCATACTTTATGTGATTTGGGGTGTTTTATTGGTATCTCTTGATTGGTGAGTTTTGGCAGACATCAAAAATACAAAACTACTCCAGTTTGGCTCAGTGGATAGATAAAGTGTTGGCCTATGGAGTGAAGGGTCCCAGGTTCGATTCTGGTCAAGGGCATGTACCTTGGTTGTGGGCATATCCCCAGTGGGGAGTGTGCAGGAGGCTGCTGATCAATGTTTCTCTCTCATTAATGTTTCTAATTCTCTATCCTTCTCCCTTCCTCTCTGTAAAAAATCAATAAAATATATTTAAAAAAATACAAAACTATTTAATTAAATCAGAGTGTCCTCAACAATATATCCAGAGTAAGTAAAATGATTTTATATGCCAGTTCCTTATAAAACGTCATAATTTAAGAAAACATCCTTATACAAAAAGGCAATACTGTACTAGCAATAATGTAGCATTTTCAGACAATCTACTTGAATTCAGAGAAGAATTTCATATCTATGCTTAAAAAGTTCCTTAGGGAAATTTGATGGCTATTAGATATATTTCAAATATTTTAGGAAAGTTTTTATAATTGAAAACATTTTAGCCTTTCTTCTAATAATAGAAGAACCAACTTTTCAGTTAGTATCAACCTGGTAACTAGTGGGCTTCAGTCACATTAAAATTTTCAGTTTGCACAAGACTGGAGGGCATATTTTAAGATTTTGCTGAAGTATTAGTAAAAATACTTTTAGAGTCAGAAAACCATTCCCAGTATTCCTAGGTCACAAAAATGGGTTTGCAATGGAAGTTATTTGATTCACACCATAAGGTAAACAAATTCTAATACATCACTCCTGTAAAGATTCAGAGAGTTAATTACTCCTTCAAGGTTGTATATAAGTCTGTATTTTTTTAAATTAAAGTTTAGTTTTGTTTGTTTATTTATTTATTTATTTATTCCTCACCTGAGGATGTTTTTCCATTGGGTTTTAGAGAGTGTGGAAGAGAGAGGGAAAGATAGAAATAACAATGTGAGAGACACACATTGATTGATTGTCTCTTGCACATATCAAACCAGGGCCTAGGCTGAGGAGGCTCCTGCAACTGAGGTAAGTGCCCTTGGCCAGAATTGAACCCAGAACCTTTTGGTCTGCAGGCCTACGCTCTATCCTCTGAGACAAACCTGCTAGGGCACTTTAGTTTTAGTTTTTAAATGGTAAACACATCTTCCATGTTATAGGGAATGAAATACCTTAAAAAAAGTAAAGTTTTTGTAAATGAGTTTCTTCAACATTCAAAGATATTTCTCTTCTCTACTATTAACTGAATTTCATTCTCATTTAATTAATGAATTTTACCCCCAAATCAAAAGTTGCTGCACTAGCCTTCAATGATAGATCTTATTACCAAATAGAAATCACAGTGTTGATTTAAACAATTTGCCTCCCTACATAGGACAGTAAATAGAGGGTGAAACACCACAAAATTAACACAAAGAAAGAACTACCTCGGTAAAATGTAAAGCTTATTAATTACTTAGAAATTAAAATTGAAACTCTAGGTGATGGGCATTTACTTTTAAATAATTTTGAAAAGGTTCACATTTTTAAAACATGCTCTTTGCTCTCTGTAAAGAGTAAACACTTGCTAGAGTCTTCTATCTGCCCAGAATGTTCTAAATATGGATTTGCTGGCTGTAGAGAATAAGTTTCAATGTCGAAGCTAATTTCTACAAATACATTCAGACATTTCAGTATCATGGCAATGCTTTATGGATATATTCAATCTCTTCAGAGGGAGTGTAACACAAATATGATATTCTCATTCCAGAACTGAATTCTCAAAAATATTTCTAACCTATTTTTGGAGTGGGTGGGAATCTATCCCTGGATAAATGCCGTTTTGTCAAGATTATAAATCAACATCTAAAAGTTAGAAGTTAGCCTTACCTGCAGCTTTTAGAAAACAGGATAAAATGTTCGTTTTGGCATTAAGACAGTATTCTAACTTTGCATTCAGAAATACACCATGTCTGACCAAGCCATGCTTTCTGACAAAGATGAAGGGAAATGTATGCACAAGAAATAATGAGCAAAGAACACAAAGGTAATTACTTCCTCATTAATTTCTAGACTGGAGACACAAATTCCAATGTAGTAAGTCTTATCACTCAAACTACATCATATGGGACATCCCTTTTTCTAAGCTTGTAAGAATATGATGGAATCAGGGGGAAGGTAAATTTGGATATTTATTCATTTGCAACATAAAAAAATGCTATCTATACTAATAAAAGGACAATATGCTAATTAGACCAGATAGACCAGATGTCTTCCAGATGTCCTTCCAGACAAAGCCACAGCAGCTATGAGGGCCAAGAAGGGCCATCAGCCATGGTAACTGTGAAGGTCCTTGGAGGGCCATCAGCCATAGCGGCCGGCAGTGGCAGCAGCAGCAGGGTGATGGGAGTGGCACCTTCCCGTGATCGGTCTGGTTGCCTCCTGCAGAGGGAGGCCAGACTGTGCCTAAGCCATCAGTAGGACATCCTCTGAAGGCTCCCCGATTGTGAGAGGGAGCAGGCTGGGCTGAGGGGACCCCTCAGTGCACGAATTTTTGTGCACTGGGCTTCTAGTTTATTATAAACTTTAGCGGGAGGAGTCCTTTCCCACAGGGAAGTCAGGGAGTGGCTATCAGGAGATGGGTAAATGATAGTGGAGGAGCAAAAAATAATCAACCAGTTGTACCAACTATGGATATAATTTATATCTCAGGACCCAATTTAATGCCCACTGCACTTTGCTACCCTCTTACTCCAGAGAAAATTCTATACACCCTGAAGAAATTAGAACATTCTATGAAAATACTTGGAACAATTTCACATGTAAGTTGTCATTTTGTGGGATTGAGCATCATTTTGGCCTTCAGAAAATTCTTCAAGAATGTGACAGTAACTGAAAATAACACACATATTAATAGAAGGCTTTTATTTCTTCTAAGTTTCTACCATAGTTAGAATACTTTTGCGTTCATCAGAGTAATTATTCAGATAAAATTTAATATTGTTATTTTGTGTCCTTAAAAGGAGAGGAGCCACTTAAGATATTTTAGAAGGCTCTCTGCAGCATTAATAATTTCTAAGGGTTTTTCCCCTTTATTAATATTTTAGAACACAGAAAATATTACCATAAAATATTCCACATAGCTTTTATATGAAAATCATTTGAAAATAATTTATTCAGTGAGGTGTTCAATGGCATTCAAGACTTTTTTCAAACCAATCTGACTACCTTGTATAACTTGATAATTCAATCTGTTGAAATAAATGGTCTATCAAAAGTCAAAATAGTTGTGTACATAAACACAGGCAGTATGAGAGAATAATAGCAAGATGACCATCCATTCCTTTATGCTGCTGCACTTCATTACTGTCTCAGGGTGTTTAAGTGAGTATATGTTTGTTTCATGCATATTTACCTATTCAAATGGGAAAGATTTGAGAACTAACTCTATAAGATATGATTTGGATATATAGTGCCTTGGGCTTGCACAGTAAAGTGATTTTTGTATTAGCTTTCCCAGACTTTCATTGTCAGCTAGCTGGTAAATTTCCCCCTCTTAACTCTATTTTTAATATTCCTAACTGTCAGTTCATGTATAACCTCTATCCTGAAACCTATTGCAATTGCTAACGCAGAGTCATTTTATATCACTTTCACTTTCACAGTGGGCCATGACATTTATTGGCTTGAGAACACTGACTAAATTGGATTGCAATTCCAATATGTGTAAAGGTACCTACAATAACAGGATGACACAAAACCAAATAAATAAGAAATTACAAAGGTCAGTCAGAATGAAAGTCAGAGCTGGTTAATAAAAACATAGTAACTCTCAGGAATAAAAGCAACAAAAAAAATAAGAATATAATTTCCAATACAAATAAAAAGATCAGAGAATCCATGGAATGTGAAGGTTATTGATCTTTTCCAAACAAAATCTTGGTACGATCACCCTGTTTTCTCAGAGAGACTAAATGAATGCAACAGGAAGAATATAGCTGTTGTCAAATTAATAGGAAAACAATTAGGGAGAAATAGGTGTCTGTTTTCAATAATAGTTATAATTCAGTGCCTATGATTCTCAGTAAACATAAAATGTGTAATAACCAGTAAAATTTAGCAGCTGAAATAAAGCATGTATGTCAAGTATTCTGAAAAAACAAACAAAAAAATCAAGATAAACTAAGTAATAAAAAAGTAATTGGTGAATTCAAGCAAAGTTCTATATTATAATGTGAAGAAATATCCAAAAAAATTAGGGAGATTAAAAAGCATGTTCAGAGAAAGCATATCTTTGAAAGATTTAAGAGAAAGCCAACATTCACCTATACTCTAAAGAGAAGCACTATAAAGAAAAAAGAAAGACACTGCTGAGGTCAGGGACAGAAATCATGAGTGGAGGAAATTTCTACATATACAGCAAAATGGCAATGTACTGAAAATAGCATTGTCCGATGAGCATTTTCATTTATACATGAGCCTGTACCACTGAATCCCATAGCCAGTTTTGTATCCTCGTTTCACTTGACCTACCATGGGTTTTGACCAAGTTGATCACTCTTTGCTGTGCTTTCTTCATGTGGATTCTAAGAACTTTCACTCCTTTCCTACCTCTCTGGTTGCTCCTTCCCAAGTGCGTTGTTCATCCTCCTCTTCATACGGACCTCTTACTATTGGAGTGTCCAAAGCTTAGTCTTTGATCCATGCACTAACTCTCGATTTTATCCAGCTTGGTGACTTTTCATATCATCTATATGCTGATTACTCTCCAATATAGATCTCCAGCCCAGGTCTTTCACATGCACTCCAGACTCATATATGTCCTACTGCCCAAATTTCTACTCGTAACTATCCTAGATAGACCTAATGTCCAAAACAGAATTCTTGATCTTCCTCCTCTAACCTCCTTCATGTAGTTTTCTTCATGCTAATTGTGGGAAATTCCAACCTTGGAACTGCCCAGACCAAACCTTTGGGGCTATTCTTGGTTCCCCTTTTCATAACATACCTCATCTCTAAACCATAGAAAGAGCCTTTTGCTCTACCTTCAAACTATATCCAGAATTTGGCCACTTTTCAGCACTCTCCACCATTACCGCC
Source organism: Lasiurus borealis (assembly GCA_004026805.1). NCBI lineage: Eukaryota > Metazoa > Chordata > Mammalia > Chiroptera > Vespertilionidae > Lasiurus > Lasiurus borealis. The sequence continues at coordinate 12,168 of PVJN01004779.1, forward strand.
CTGATCTGAGCCCCCATAGTTGTCAACAGTGTCCTAATTGGTCAGCCTGCATTCATCCTTGTCTTCCTACAGTCTGTCTTCTATGCAGTAGCAGTGATCCATTCAAAACCTTCGACTGAGCAGATTGCTTCTCTGCTCGGAATTTTGTGCAATGGCTCTTCATTGTACTCAGTTCAAGCTAGAGTTCATATGATCATCCATCAGGCTTCACATGATCTAGCCTGCTCCCATAATATCTTCCTCTCTGACCATATTTTCAAAACCTCTTCCTGCTGCCACTCCCCCGGAGAGCCACATTCACCCCCTTGCTTTACCTTTAGCACACCAGATTCAGGACCTTTGTTCTGCATGTGCCTCTGCCTGGAATCTGCTCTCAGCCATCTGCTTGGCCAATGCTCCTAACGTCTTAAACGTTTGCTCAAAATTCACCTGGATGAGGCTTACCTTGACCACCCCTTTTAATACTGCAGTTTGACCATGATCCACACCGCTGCCATTCAAAATTTTAAATCCCCTTATTTTGCTCTGCTTTTTCTTTTGTTCCATAGCATTCATAACTTTCTGAAACACTCCATCATTTATTATATCTGTTATTGGTTGTGTCCTCTTGCTAGAATATGAGATCCATAAGAGTAGATGTTTTTTTTTTACTGTTTTATTACCTAATGTACACAAAGTAAACTGGATTGAATTACTATTAAATAAGTTTATCCTTATGTACTGAACTTTCATATTATGACCTATATACATATAATTTTTTATGCCACTGGGTATATCTCAGCTCATCCCCCCAAAAGCATGCATATTTAATATGAGTTCAGGATTCATTATTTAAGAGTCACTTAGTGCTAGATTTTAATAAAATATCAACAACTTGTATATGCCATTAACATTGCAATGATATATTAAGTACTTAGTAGATTCAAACCTCTGTGTTGTGAAAAAGATAACGATATAAAAACTTGGCCTCTAAGATTTATTAGTCTAATAAGGAAGGCTGTCATAATTTTCACATTTATCTGATGGGTGAATTTCTTCTTCCTAGCTGTAATTCCCCATTGTAAAACTAAATAAAATAGTGTGTTTTCTTTTTGCAGAAGTTCAGGCAAAAACATTTATTCTTCCTATCTATTCTAAGGCTCTTTAGAATTATAGTAAATGAAACATCTGGTTAGCTGGTGAACTTTTCTCTAATGGAATCACAAATTCATTTCATTCTGGCTTCTTAAGGCGTTCCCAGGAGGCCAATATGCTGGGTTGGACTAATAGCTTTCAGCATCAAATTTAGGTACACATTTTTATTTAAATGCCACAGGGACCTTAAAAGTGTTTAAAGTAGATGAAATATTATCATTATGTTCATATGTGATGTTGTATAGTGCTGAGGTATTTTTAAAATGTTTGATATTTTAAACAAAGTAATAAAACACACAATCTGTCCCTGGTTGGCACAACTGAATCTGTATCTATGGTAACAAAACTCAGTGACCATGAATGTTAATCCATCTGCATTTTCACAAAGAGGTAGCAAATGAACATTTCAATTCCAACCACATGTTTTTCAAATGATATCTGCTGTCTAAAGTGAGTGGGTGACTTGATATTTTAAAACATGTAAGAAAACTGTTTTCTTTCTAATGTGTGAATATTAAAACCCCATCCTTTTCAATCTTTGAGAATTTTAGGAACTGGCCTTACCCGTAGCAAACAGACAGCTAAGAATGAGAGAATTCTGGCACTTGATTGATAATCTATGTAATACTCCAATGCTCACACTTATAGAATGAGGCTTGATTTTAACAGCAAGATACCGGCCCCATTATCCAAATCCTGGCTTTACCACTGCCTATTAATCTAAATATTGACTTTATTTTGTCATGCTGTTTCAAATTCCATTAGTCAAAATATCCATTTTTTTTTTCTAAAACTGCTTTTAAAATGAAATCCTCTTGAAAGTTTTTTTCTAGTACTACTAGCTGAGAGCAGATATCTGTGAAAAGGGGAGTTTTGTTTTGGGAAAAGAGGAGTCCTTATATAAAATGGTATAGAGTAATGGTAATCTATTCCTATGCCTAGGCTTCTACATAAAATTATACCTATACCTATACTTATACCTATACCTACACCTACACCTATACCTATACCTATACCTATACCTATACCTATACCTATACCTATACCTATACCTACACCTATACCTATACCTACATGCTTTTATATCTTCTGTATGTTTATCTATATTTGAATGAGAGCTAATTTAAAAATATAAACACTTTTATGGGTCATATTTTTCCCATTCAAGATGAAAATAGGCATACTGAATCCAGTAGGGAAAAATGGGTATTTTTCAAGTTAAGAGATCATTTTGTAGACTATAGTGACAAAAGAAAAATGATGAGAAATTTGATATTGTTTTTTAGCCATCAATATGCTAGCACCTTTGGGGTACATTTGAGAAGTTGTAATCTGGAGTAGGTGTCTTCTCTTTCACTCTGCAACTTTACAGTAGACTAGTCAGGTGGGATCACTTGGCATTATGGAGACTGAACTGGGGAGCACCATGGATACTCCCAGATGAGAGAGGAGCGGGCTCCTGAAGCTGGACATGAATAGAAGGAGGCAGATGGGCTTCAAAGAGAGTTCTCAGCTATGTCATAATTTTTCCAGGGTCCAAATCTCATATATTATCTATATTCTTTTTAAAAATATGTTTTTATTGATATTTAGAGAGGGAGGAAGGAAGAGGGAGAAGGGAGAAACAGAAACATCTATGAGTGAAAAACATACATGAGCTGCTTCCTATATGCCTCTTACTGGGGATTGAGTCTGCAACCTAGGCATGTGCCCCAACTGGGAATCAAACCAGTGACCTCTTGGTGGATGGGTCGAAGCTCAACCACTGAGCTACACTGACCAGGCTATATTCTTTCTGTTTTAATATGTAATCTTGATCTTAAACCTTTTTCCTTGGAGAATCACTTAAATGTGGTTCACAATGTATATATATATGAATAATTTTCTAAGAAGCAAACTTTATTAACTCACACTCTAAAACATAATTACAAAATTTATCACTCACTTTTCATCTCAACATATTTAGAAATGAATGCTACTCACTGTTATTGTATGTCTAAAACAGCTAGAAAATAGAAATTCTTAACTCATGAGAGTTCAGTGCCATACCCCGGGAAGAGTAGATCACAAAGGTTACTAGAGGGCGGTTTCCTGTGTCATGTGAACTCTATTTTTGGAATAAAAAAAATCCTATTGAAGGAATAATCAGTCATCTTAAAAAAGAAGAAATGTGATTTAATAAAGTATTACATAATCAATATTTGAACAACCACAGTGCTCTACTTACTAGCAAAATATTGCTGTTACTGACACTCTAGTGTCATAGTATTGTGTAGAATGCAAATAATTACAAAAATGTTGTGCATAAAATGCTTATATTTTAAATTGGTCCTCAGTATTGATACATTTCTATATACTATATATATTAATCAATATTGATATTGATAAGATGATGCAGAGTAGATGGGCAGACCACTAATGATTTGGAAGAAAAGGCAAAATTCCCTTGTGTACTTGCAAACTCTACATGATCTAAGAATATCTCACAGGTTCATTAAATTAAATGGGGAAAAAATCAAACAGCTTTACAGTGTCATGAACATTATATGACTATCAGGCAAATCAATATCCATACCGATATATGGCACAAGCACCTTGCATACTGTACCATGCAGAAAAAGTGACTGATTTCTATGAAATTAAAAACCAAGGTTTCCATATTTCAATAGATGTGACAAAGTGTGAACAATAGTTAATGGATACAGTTTGGGGTGAACAGAATTTGAAGTCAGGCTTATCCATTCTCTTCCAGAAATTTGATCACATATTTCACAGGGAATAGGGACTAGGATGTCTGCTAGAATTTCCTTGAGGGATGGTGAAATGTAGATGCTTTAGGATGGGAAAAGAGAAAAATCTGAAACCATTATATAGATAATAAATATCTGTCAAATAAAGTATCTTCCTAGTTCTCTCTACAATTTCCATTTTATTCTGTACATTGTAGCTATAAGACCTGACTATATATGTTCTAAGTTTGGAAACCATAGTCTCTTAAGAACCAACTCAACATGTTTACTTCTCCCAAAGGCATATTTTCCCCTTTAAATAGGGTTAAATTTGCCTCAAAAAGCTTTAATCTATATTTTATGTGATTGAAAATGGTTCTGTTATGAATATATATGGACTTAATAGCAAAACTCTAGGATCTTTTTTAAAGGCATGACATAGTATTCACTATTGTCAGATGCATGTTTGCTTCTGAGTGAGAGCGAGTGAGAAAGTGCTATTTAAGCATGTTTCTAGAGATATTTAAGAAACTTAAAAACCTTTAGATTTAAAACCTGCTTAGAAATATTACAACAGAAATGTATAAATGACTCAAGTAGGGAAACATTTCTTTTGTAAAAAGGACATAGTTTCGGCATGGATTTATTGATTAGATGTTGTAATGCTACTGGAATGCTCTCAACAGGGCATTTTGGCATCACATTTCCCCCTCATGAGATCTTACTTAAAGTCTACGAAAATGATTCCTTTCTATTTTTGGAAATGATTGCTTTTTCATTATTTTCCAATAAAGGGATCATTCCTCCCTCCTCACCATTTTTCAAAAGATGGGGATTTTCAAATGATAAGTAGTGGTTTTGCAGAAAGCATAAGAGATTATAAATTATGAGAAAGTATAAAGTTCCTTCCACTGAAAACTCTGTTCCAGGTAATTATCATGCAAATGAGTTCTGTGGCTGATTGGTAGGATAAACTGTAAGCAAATAAAAGTTTGATCACAAGAAAACAAAACAATTTCTCTAATTGCTATCACCAAGTTAATCATTAGGACAAATGGATGATTTGGTGCAGGTGAACACGTTTCCAACACGAATTCTTCCTGACCTTACCTAGTCAACTTTCAGGAAGACACAAGGCTTAGATCTAATGAATATTTATGTCCTGCACAATCTCATGGGGTGACCATGCCATGGGTGAGATCATGTAACTTTCTTCGGCTTCCAGGATAAATGTCACTAACAGTAAGAGCACCATGAAATTGGAAGGCCCCGTTAACTGCTCTCCTCGAGGAGGCACAAGGGAGGTCATCCCGGGAGCACTGCAGCTCTACAGTGGCCTGCACATAAGTCAGAGAAAGTGTGAACGTCTGGGCCGCCCTTCTCGGAGAGCACATCAATATTTCATGGAAACTAAAGATTGAATCTGTTACAACAAAGGAGAGCCAGAGCAGGAGACAGGGCTGCAGTTATCTGGGGGCGGGGGAGGAAAGAAGTAATGAAAATACAAAGTGGGGGGTGGGGGGTGGAGGCTGAAGACTGCCAGGCATAACCTTTATTTTCTATCAATCGCCACTGCTGTGTAACCTAACCCTCCAATGTCCTCCTGTGGAAGCCCGGCTTTGATTGGTCTCCCTGCTCCATCTGAAGGTGGTTTGCTCTAACCCATGGGTCCTTATGAAGAGAGCAGTGAGAATCCTGCAGTTCTTCAAGGTCATGTTGAGGAAGAATTGTCGGTGAAAATGCATTCTTCAGCAACTTATTTACTAGGCCAACATCTTGGTTGAGGTTTCTGGACAAGAATTTGACACAGGTTTTGGCTGAAGCACTCAGAAGGCAGGAGTGAGAGGAAGACTTTTGAAATGATGTGCAGGGACTTTGTTGGCAGAACTTGGTGAGAGCAGGCATAGGTCAGACAGAAGATGTGCCCACCTGAATCAGATGCTGGCATGCCCCCACTATAAATGACTCAAGTAGAAAAACATTTCTTTTGTAAAAAGGACATAGTTTCAGCATGGATTTATTGATTAGATGTTGTAATGCAACAGGGAGATTAGAACAGAGAGCATTAATGGGCAGGTAATCACTATGGACCCCAGGGGATCAGCTCTTCTGGTACCTTCCAGAAGGATGGGGAGGAGGCTGAGAATCTCTCGCCTCTTTCTTTCTTCCATTGCTTGAGTGTGGCTGGTAGGGGGTTACCTTGCTGGCACTTCTAGGTTGCACCTCTGAGGTGCTGAAGAGAACACGTAAGCAGGAAGAAAGAGAAGCAGAGAGGACAGGCCCCTATGCATAGAGCTGAGTCTGTGGCTCTGAGAGCACTCAGGTGGGCAGATGGCCTATACATTTACAGCCATTTTCTCCTCACAAAGTCTAAACACAACTAGAAGTAACATTGCATAATTTCTGCCGGGCAGATAGAATCAATATTGTGCCCTTAATGCACATCGCTTTCTCTTTAATGGCTCCGTGACACTTTTCACTTCATTTTCCTCATGTGTGACATTGAGATAATCATTACTGCATCAAAAAGAATACCAGGTAAAATACAGGAACCTAGTTACATTAGAATATTGTATAAACAAAAAATACTATTTTAGCATACATATGTCCCATACATGCAATACTGGGGGCACATTATACTAAACTAGAGGCCCAGTGTGTGAATTTATGCACTGGTGGGGTCCCTCAGCCTGGTCTGCTTCCTCTTGTAATCATCCCCTTGAGGGATGTCAAACTGCTGGCTTCGGTCTGATCCCTGCAGGCTGGGATTCCCAGTTCCAGAAAGTGGCACTCCAACATCTTCTGAGGGATGTAGTAGTGGGGCCAGGAACCACACCACTCCTGCTCATCCCGGCCCAGCTGTGCCTGCTGCCGCCACAGGCCAGCGCATTGCCATGGAGGTAGGAGGGGCTTGCCACTGCCACTGCTGTGCTTGCCAGCCGTGAGCCCAGTGTCTGGTGCCTGTCAGTCAGCTGAGTGGTGCTCCTGCTGTGGGAGTGCACTGACCACCAGGGGGCAGCTCTTGCATTGGTTGTCTGCCCCCTGGTGGTTGGTACATGTCACAGCAACTGATCATTTGGTTGTTTGGTCACTTAGGCTTTTATATGTATAGATAAGTATCTGAAGTTCAAAATGACCCCTGAACTTCTCCTCTTTAGTTATTCTTAACCAAGTCACTATATGTTCTCCATGCATAAGCAATATCTAGAATTCATGCTAGAGACTTCTGATATGATGTGCAGGGACTTCGTTGGCAGAACTTGGCGAGAGCAGGCATAGGTCAGACGGCAGATATGTGCACCTGAATCAGATGCTGGCATGACACTCACTATGCTCAATTCTGCCCCCCACTATAAAGTAGACAACAATGCAGAAGGAAATGACAGACAAACTAAGCTTGTAAGTCATCACTCCCACTTTAACAAGAACAATCTGTGTGCACTGCAAATCAACGAATTTTCTTGGATGTAAAACTGAATTCAAAGACTTCAATATGAAAAAAATGGGGAGAGAAAGTGACTTTATGCTGAAAAGAACCAACACACACTATCTCATCCAGGTGACTGAGATTAACAGCAATGTTAATCATGTTAACAGTAGAGGGGCTTACTCACAAGGAACAACAACAGCCTGCAATGATTGGAATCGAGAGTCTAGGTCAGTGGTTGGCAAACTCATTAGTCAATAGAGCGGCAAACCGTGGTTTGTGAACTGCATGTGGCTTGTGAGCCGCAGTTTGCCGACCACTGGTACAGACCTATGACATGATGTAATAAGAATGTCACCTTATCTCTGTAGTCTCCCTCCCAGACCCATAATTTTAGTCCAATTTTAAGAATATCAGACAAAATCCAGGTGATTCTTAGAAACTCTCACAACCAAGAGGGACCTAAGGAGACATGACCACTAAATATAATGTGGTATTCTGGATAGGACACTAGAATAGACAAGGTGTGCTAGAAAGACACTGAGAAAATCTGAATTAAATGTGGATATGGACTTTAGATAATAATAACGTGTTGTTTCATTAGTTGTGACAAAAATATCAGACTAATGTAAGATATATAGAGTAGGAGTAATTGATGTGGGGTACATGGGAACGCTGTACTAGCTTCACAATGTTTTTGTAAATATAAAAATTCCCTAAATACAAACATTTATTTAAGAAAAAATTAGATTAAATGTATATATGTGTGTGTGCATATATATGTATATGTACACACACACACACACACACACACACACATATATACATGTATATATGAATAAAATTCAGTAGAAGAAACAATAGCCATTTTGGAACCTCAAATGAAACAGTAACACCAGATATAGATATAAAATATGCACAGATAATATTTAAAAAGAAAAACTAAAAATAAGCAGGAAATACGGAATCATCAAAGGGAGGACAGAAGATTTTCAAAATATAAGTATTAATAAGTATATACTTCTAGAAAAATAAGATATGACTATTGAAGTTAAGAACTTTATGAATGAATTTCATAGCTTATTAGTCAGAGCTGAAGAAAAAAATCCTTTGAAAAAAAATCTTTATTGTTAAGATCCTTTAGTGAAAGACATAACTAAAAAAGTTACCCAGAATTCATCCTGAAGACTAAAAATATGAAAAGAAGTTAAGAGACATGAATAAAAGAATGAGAAATACTCAGTTATTCTGATTTTCAGAAGCACAAAAGAGGGAGTATTTTAGGAGATAATTATTTACATAAAAATTGTTATAATATCTTAAATCAATGGGTCTTAAACCAGATCCGTTAAATGGCAATAATCTTAAGCATCATTTGTGTTACTTCTAGACCAACCTATAGCTCCATGTGCATCTTTTGTGAATACAACACCAATTCTTAAATACGACTGGAACCAGTTGCAAAAAATAAATGCTTAGCACTTGGGAAAATGACACTTCTTTGTGCAAAAAGCTGTTGCATTCATACAATATTTTTTTCTTTTTCTTTCTTTCTTTTTTTTTTAAGCTAACATATTCTGGCTGAATTTATATCTCTCTGAATCGACTCCATTGAATATTCAACAAAGCTTTTTTAAAAAAAAGAAACTAATGAAAACGAGAAGCTGCTTTAAAACAATTTAATAGTTCTCAAAAGTGAACAATTTGTGTGGAGAAAGGGGCAGAAAGATATTCCTCGCCCCTTATTTTTGAAGAGTGCAATACCTTTAAGTCGGGGCTGTACAGATGCTACTCAACTGCTCTCTTGCTAGATCCAGAGAAAAGAAGAAACAAAAAAAAAAATTCGGGTCAGAACTATGAAGAGAGGCCAAAAAGCATGGCTAGCAGGAGACCTAAGCAGAATGGAGAGAGACCATACAATATTTTGGGGGCACTCATTATTGCAGACTGCTCACCAGTCACCCCCGGTGCCCATGTTCAGGGAGGAAACACATGTATCCCTGTATTTCGATAAGCACATCTTAAAAAATATCACCGTCCTCCTCCCTCCAGGGAACAATTCTTCCAGGATTTCAGAAAGCACAAACGGAATTGCAAACTAGGCCTGGGGGCTCAGCGCAGTGATGCAGTTTGTGTGCGGTTCTGAAAGGCCTCTTCCAAAGGTGAAGAACAAATTAAGGTGGGCAGATGCACGTTTTAAGTACACTCATGTAAAAAAACAAAACAGTGTACTGGGATGGTTACAGAATACTGGGATGTTAATTTTTTTTCAAGGAAAGGCTGTTCAATTACATCTCTTGAATATTTCTGGGAAGAAATATTTTGAAGGAATGACCAGTGAGTTAATATCTTTATAAAGAGTGCTGAGATTATTTTTCTCAAAACAAAACAAAACAAAACAAAAAACAAAACAAAACCCCACACTGTGAGGTAAAAGAGTGCCAAAATGCCCCCTTGCTTCTAAAAAACAAAAACAAACACAGCAAAAACCAAACAAACAGAACCTCTAAAAATTAGGATATAACCCCTCTCTTTAGGGTTCAGAGGTCACAGAGGTTTCCCCAAATTTTCCAACAAAAAATGACTGTGGGATCAGACCTGTGGAGTTTCATGGAAGAATTTGAGAAAGCAAACGTGTGCTTTATATTATAATCATTCAGGTAGTTGGCTTTTAGCCGTTGCAACATTAAAGTGTAAACATCATGATACCCCATTCCTTCAAAAGAGGCTGCATCTGCACTTTTCATTGACGGTGTAAGAGAAAAATTGTAGCTGCCAGCCAAGGCTGGGTTTAATTCTTGCCTTTACTTCATGCACACTTACTGAGAACTTGTTTTGTGCCAGGCATTGTGGCTGCACTGGCGTTACAGTAAGGGCAATGAAAACTCTGCTCTGCTCTCTGAGAATTCATAGTCTAGACTCTAGACTCTAGAGGAAGGAACTGGCTCATTAACAGGCGACCTATAGGAAATGACAAGAGCAGTGTGAAACATTAGCACACAGGGTTCAGGTGATGACAGAACTGTAACTAAAAGATTCCGTACCAAGCATCCCGCCTAAGGAGCGTAATGGCAGCAGAAGGGAGGCCCTTCCAGGCGATTTGACCTCCAAAGGCCCTACACTTCTAAGCACATCAATACAATTAATTCATTTCACCGTTTCCCCAAAGTCCTGCTATTTAATAAGTGGAAAAACTTAAAACAATCATTTAACAGCCAGAGAACTCAAAACCTAAATTAGCCAAAGGCTATTCATAGATGTATGCCTCATTTAGCTAACATCTTTGGAGAGTAGGATACATTGTACCAGCGAAATTTCTAATTAAATTGAGTACTGCCCCTTGAAATATCAACACTTTCAACATTTAGACATATTTATTATGATATATTTTTCAAAGGGATAGATCAATTTCTTGCCTGCTTAACTGTGAGGTAACGAAAGGCATTTTTAGCTTCTGTGAATGTCCCAGGGTCATAATGATGAACTCCTGACCCGGCTTTGGCCCTTCTCTCAATAGCAAGCCATTCTCTGTCTCTACCTGCTGGGTGAGCAGCCTCCACAACCCTGTTATCACCCTTCCCAGTTTGCCGCTTCTGAGCTGCTGTGCATCTATGACACTGGGTAAACCATTAATTCTAAGTTTTGAATTTTGGGAATTATGTAGGAAGGTCTAACGTTTGGAGAGATGAACAAATGGTTGTTGGGTGTCTAATATGTGGCAGGCTTGGTGCTTAGTACTTAACTTTTGTCTTAGTCGGCTCAGGCTGCCATAATGAAATACAACAGTCTGAGTCACTTGGTGGATATGTATTTCTCATAGTTCTGGAGGCAAGAAGTCCCAGCCCAAGGTCCCACAAGGTCCCACAAGGTCCTTTCTGTCTTGCCCACAGCTGCTGCTTCTCACACGGTGGAGAGAAAGAATGGGCTCTCTGGTGTCTCTTCTTATAAGGACCCCAATTCCAGTGGAGCAGGCCCCCAGTCTTAGGAGCTCACTGAATTTTAATGACCTCTCTAAAGGCCCTATCTGCAAATACAGTCACATGGGAGGTTGGGGTTTCAACATAGGGGTTTGGGGGAAACAGAATTATTCAGTCCATATTACCTTGTCATTTCACATAAGCCTTACCTTAGTCCTGGGTAATTTAGGCATTATTATCTGTACACTTAGACGAGACTCAGAAGTTTAGTTGTTCATGTCAAGGCTGGGCATTGAATCCTGATATTCTGATTCCATATCTGTCCCTTGTTTTTCATTTATCATGCTCTCTGTGAATGGCACCAAGTCTTCCAGTTGTTCAAGCCACTAACCTCAGCCACATTTTGAATTTCTCTTTCTTGCTTACTGCCTTCCTTCTTCAATCCAATCCTTCTGGAAAGCAGAAATTTTACCTTTGCATTCTCTCTCAAGTCAAATCCATTTTTTCCTTCAGATCTATTACTGTTATCTTAACCAGACCCATCTTCTTTTCTGTGGATTATTGGCAAAAGCATCACTACTAATCCTACCACCTTAATCTTCCACATCTCCTATCATCTGCACACCTGCAGCTAAACTGATATTCCTAAAAGGCAAACCCGAGGCACTTCCTCCTAACATTCTTTGAGGAGCCAAAACTTTTATGATAAAGTTTTATTTGGCATAGAAGGCACTTCATGATCTGGCTCTACCACTTTGGGACATTTGTGTCTACATACAGCTGCTGTTTTCTGGAATGCTACCTTCCATGTTCTTCATTTGGATAGCTTCCCATCATACTTTAAACTCATCTTTAATGTCTCCTGCTCTAGAAAGCCTTCTCATGATCTTGCTTTCTCCCATTTAGATTAAACACCTCTCCTCTCCATTCTTTTATCCCCTCTGTTTTTATTATCATCAAAATTTCCATACTATTTAGAAACTTAATGTTTAACTACCTGACTGACCCACAAAATGATAACATTTTGATGCAGGAACCCCATTTTTGGAATGATTGGGTTTTGTTCTCATTCTATGTAGTAGAGAAATATCCCCAAATAAAAGTGGCTTAAATAAAATGGATTTCCTTTTATATAAATACTAGTGGCCCAGTGCACAAAATTCATGAACATTAAAAGGGAATTAGAAGAAATATTTTAATATTGCTATTTGCCCTTTCTCTATAATAGAATTGATTTGTCCCCACCTGACACAGGCCTCCCATTTAAAGTCAAGTCCTGGGTGTGGGTAACCAGCTCCCTCCTCCCTCTTGTCAGAGTCTAGGCCAGCGCCCGCAGGGATACAGTGTCAAGCCCCCACCAGTCCCTGTGGGGCTGCGGCTGCATGTGCAGCAGGTGTGCACGGGAGAGTGGGCTGTGTGCGTGGCGAGGTGCCCATGGGGATGCAGCATCAAGCCCCCTCCCACCTGTGCACACCTCGCCAAGTACACAGCCCTGCCCACCTATGTACACCTGCTGTGCATACAGCCTCCTGGTGATGGGTCCTTGCAGCATGAGAGTGTCATGACCACATAGGCTTTTATCATATAAGACTAGGGGCCTAGTGCACTAATTCATGCATCTTGAAAGGAACTATGGGATGCGAGGCTGCAGTGGGCACAGGGGTGAGTCTCAGCCCATCCTCCGCTGCTCTCCCACCCAGCCCCTCCCACCAGTACCTTTGGTCCCCTGTCTGCTGGCAGCCCCCTCCTGCTGCCACCAGTCCCACGCATTAACAGCACTGGCCCTGCTCTTACCCACTGATGGCACGGAGTGATTGGGGCCAGTGCCAGCAGTGGGCGCGAGTGGGGCTGGCGCCACCAGCAGGTGCGTGTGGCAACTGCTGTCCCAATCACCTCTCAGGAGCAGGGGGAGGTGGAGAATCCGTGAGGGGCGATTGGAGCCAGCAGTCACTGCTTGCACCCATGACAATGATGAATGATTGGGGCTGGGGCTGGGTGCCAGCAGCAGATACAAGTGGCTGCAGCTCTGGTACCTACAGTGGGTGCAAGTGGAGCTGGTGCCGGCAGCAGGTGCGAGCGCCTGGGGGGACTGCAGTGTGCAGGAGCAAAGAATTTTCAGTAACCGCCAGAGGCTCATTCTGATGACAGCAACTGGTGCCCCGCCTTGATCTGGTGCCTCCGCTCACCTGCTCCACCATGCTGCCATGGCCAATGCCCACCATGATCCACACATGTCCCCTGGTGGTCTGCACACATCATAGTGACTGGTTGTTCAGTTGTTCTGCCATTCGGTCTATTTGCATATTAGGGTTTTATATATAAACTAGAGGCCTGGCACACAAAATTCACATGGGGGGGGTTGTCTTTCAGCCCAGCCTGCTCCCTCTCCAATCTGGGACCCCTACCTGGATCGGGCCTAAACGGGCAGTCGGGCATCCCTCTCACAATCCAGGACTGCTGGCTCCCAACTGCTCACCTGCCTGATTTCTTGGTTGCCCCTAACCGCTTATACCTGCCAGCCTGATCACCCCTAACCACTCCGCTGCCAGCCTGATTGATGTCTAACTGCTCCCCTGCCAGTCTGTTTGCCCATAACTGCCCTCCCCTGCAGGCCTGGGTCCCCCCTAACTGCCCTTCCCTTCAGGCCCCGTCACTCCCAACTTCCCTCCTCTGCATGCCTGGTCATCCCTAACTGCCCTCCCATACAGGCTTGATCATCCCCAACTGCCCTCCCTTGCAGGCCTGGTCCCTGCCAACTGCCCTCCCCTGTTGGCCTTTTGTGGTGGCCATTTTGTGTGTGGGAGTGATGGTTAACCTGCATATTACTCTTTTATTAGATAGGATAGAGGCCTGGTGCACAGGTGGGGACCAGCTGGTTTACCCTGAAAGATGTACTGGATCAGGGTGGATATTCCCTTGGGGTGTGGGGTAGCTGGGCAAGGGGCCTGTGGTGGTTTTCAGGCCGGCCACACCCCCCAGTGACCCAAGCAGAGACCCTGGTATCTGGAATTTATTTATCATCTACAATTGAAACTTTGTAGCCTGGAGTGGAGCCAAACCTTTTGCTCATACAGCCATTGAAATTTTGTTGCCTTAAGCAGAGGCCTGGGCCCACCAGGGTGTGTGGAAAGCTTGGCTTCCTCCATTGCCAGGGGCAACCCAAGCCTCCCTCCTGCTCTCTCTGTGGCCATAGCCATCTTGGTTGGGTTAATTTGCATACTTGCTCTGAATGGCTGGTGGGTGTGGCTAGTAGGCGTGGTTTGTGGGAGTAGTGGAGGTATGGTAAATTTGCATATTACTCTTTTATTAGATAGGATATATGGAGGTTATGTAACCTCTAAGCGTTATATAACATTTTTTCCATTGTCAAGATACACACTTCTTTCACCTTCCCTATTTACTTTTCATGGCTTAGTAAGCTAGTGCCCATAGGATAGCTAACTGTTTTATACAGAAAGTTTTATTGGAAAGTGTCCTTTCTTTTAGGTATCATCTACTGCTACTTTCTTGTTATAATAGCTGAGTTAAGTAGTTATGATAGAAAGATGAAAGACTTGGTAAGCCCAGAAAATCTAATTTATTATTTGGCTTATTTCTTTAGCATCTTAGAGAATGGTTTTAATGACCATAATGGTTTAGCGCTACTTCATATTTCAAAATAGCCATTGAAACTTCAGCCACTTTTTTTTCTATATAATTCACCCCAAGAAAAGGGAAATAAATGGAGAAATGCATGGCCCCTCCTCCCTTTCAGAACACTTCTCAGAAGTTCCAGCTTACACTCTTCTTAAATACCATTGGCCAAAATTCCATCCCATGGCCATCCCAAGCATCAAGGCAATATTGGAAATTTAGTCTTTTCTTATGGACAGCTATGTTCCCAGCTAACTGTTGGGTTAGGAGGAAGGATTGAGAAGATGCTATGGTAAGCAACTACAGTCTCTGCTACAATCTCATTAAACATTTTTCCTCAGCATCCAGCACATAGTGGTGAATACAGCATTGTCTGTGAAGTGCTTAGTGATGAGTACTATATCTAGAGCTTAAGAAAAATGACCACTGGCTATACTATTAGGAACCAAAGTTGCTGGAAGATTGACTTTTGGATAAGTGTGTTGTGGAGCCCTGAAAAGAATTATAACAACCTAAGGACTCCAGTCTGCCTTTTTCGGTGTACCGTATTTTTTGCTAATGATTTCTTTTATTTAAATTTGTATATACCAGTTAGTAACCTATAATTTAATGGTACACAACTTAATATAATTACTTATTTACTTCAAAGAATAAGTCCTCTTCCTTTCTCCTGTAAGTAGATAATGTGGGTCAAGTTTAGCAAAGACAATGTTCTGGGTCAGGCATGCAGGAGTAAGAGGAGGGCCTAAATCAGTGGTTCTCAACTTTTCTAATGCCACGACCCTTTAATACAGTTCCTCATGTTGTGGTGACCCCCAACCATACTTCATAACTGTAATTTTGCTATTGTTATGAATTATAATGTAAAGACCTGTGTTTTCCGATGGTCTTAGGCGACCCCTGTGAAAATGTCATTCAACCCCCAAAGGGGTTGCAACCCACAGGTTGAGAACCACTGGCCTAAACAATGACTGTTTTATAAACCAGCAGTGGAAGCAAATGTACTGAAGAAGCATAAGAAGATTTCTTACTGTTGTAGGTTCTATGGTTTCCAGGCTTCTCAGATGCTTTCCATAGATGCAGCATGGTGTAACCATGCTCTTACACAAAACCATGGGCTGTGACAAGGACTGTGACCCCACAGAGATCTCCTACCCTTCTGTTTTCATGTCCCCCTTTCACTCATTTCTCCTCTTTTCCAGCCTTCTTCTCTCCAAATGGGGCCACATTCTGGGGTAGTAGAGGCTGGACTGAAAAGCGATACTATGTGTGATTTTGTCTGAGACTTCCCTAACTCCATGGGCACCTATTGGACATGGGCAAGGACTCAGCTATGGATCCACCACTTGTTTCAGTTTTTGGATAAATTCTTCATGTAACGATTGCCTAGTCCAGTGGTCGGCAAACTCATTAGTCAACAGAGCCAAATATCAACAGGACAACGATTGAAATTTCTTTTGAGAGCCACATTTTTTAAACTTAAACTACTTCTAATGCCACTTCTTCAAAAACAGATTCACCTAGGCCGTGCTATTTTGTGGAAGAGCCACACTTAAGGGGCCAAAGAGTCGCATGTGGCTTGCGAGCCGCAGTTTGCCGACCATGGGCCTAGTCCAAAGAGGCATTTTGCAAGGATTAGGGAGGAGAGTTACACTCTTTCCTTCACATCACTTCATGAGTGCTGTGAAGGCCATGCTAGTCAAACAAATAACTGAACAAAAGGGTGAGTAGTGCTGGGTTGGATAATATAGTTTGGCTATGGATAGAACACAGTCTGCCGATTCACTCTCTCCTTGCTCTAAATACACTGCATTGAACTTTTCTTTTCCTCGTTTGTAGCTGCTAATTAGCTTTGAAATGATTCTGTGTTTCAGTTTAAAATATGTCTTCTTCTCCCTTCAGTGATTCCTTTGGGACTGGTTGTTCGTTTATGAAAAAAAAGAACATTTTACACTTTTATAGTTCTGAGCACTGGACCATGGAGGGGCAGCAGATGTTGCCTGCATTTACCCACCCACTCATCCAAATGTGAATAATCTTGACGCTCCTGGCAAACTTCTACTTCACACAGCATTCCTCTCCTCATATTGGGAGACTGCATTCTACAAAATGTCCACGAAGAACAGATGCAAACAATAACACTTAACTGTGAAATGTATTTTTTGGTAGTTGAAAGAGCTCTCAATTTGGAATGAAATAATCCTTGATCTGCTAGTAAACGGTGTCACGTTGGGTAAATTAAAAAAAAAATTAGGCCTCTATTTTCTTATATGTCAACTTAAAATAATGCTGTTCATAAAGATTGTGCTGGACACATACTTCGCTTCTACGTTTGATTAGAACATACAGAAAGTTTAGAACCAAATAATGCTATATAAGCTCTATGGTATTGTGATATTTGTGATTCATAATATTCATAATATGATCTTCATCCCTGTTTCTAGCATAGATCTCCTAAAACCCTTGACATTTCCTAAGGGATGAAAGTTATAAAGGCATCTTTGTTATGTTAGTGAGATGACTTTTGGACACTATTTAAGGAGGGGGGGGGTGCTGATTGCTAGCGGAATTTACCCTCTGATTAGAAGGTTAGAATGATCAGTTCCATCTCCTTGATCTATAAGGAGGGGAGATGCGCTAGAGGTTGAGTTCACTGGCTAATGGTCAATAATTTACTCAATCATGCCTATGCAATGATTCTACCATAAAAGCCCAGAAGGATGGGGTTCAGAGAGTTCCTGGGTTGGTGAACACGTGGACATAGGGGAGAGTGGTGGGACCTCTGAGGCCTCTCCCCATACCTTCCCTGGGCATCTCCTCCATCTGGCTGTTCCTGAGTTACATTTATTATAAACCAGTGGTCTAGGAAATAAAATGTTTTCGAGTTATGTGAGTTGCACTAGCAAATTAAACAACCCTACAAAGGAGGTCATTGGAACCTCTAATTCATAGTTAGCAGAAGCACAGGTGACAACCAAGACCTACAATTGATTTCGGAAGTGGGGAAGGGAGGGCGGTTTTGTAGAACTGAGCCTTTAACCTGTGGGATCTGATGCTATCTCTAGGTAGACAGTGTCAGGATTTAGTTAATTTGTAGGATACCCAACTGGTAGGTAAGAATTGCTTGGATGAGTGGGGAAATCTCTCATCCCACACACATTGTGATTGGGTCCAGAACCTCTCAGGTATTTACAACTTTCTCTGCTCATCAGTGACTTCAGTTTTGATTTATGAGAAATAGTCTTTTACTCTCTCACTGCTAGTGTGACTTCTTTGTTTTCTTTAAACAATTCTTTTAACATTGTTTATTCCCTCTATTTTTATCTATCATATGTCTATCACCTATCTACACATCCTTAATATGTTTACAATAATTTACTGATTTTCTCCTTTTCGGATAGTCATACATTTTCTAGATGCTCTAATAGGTATTGTGGGTGAAACAAAGGTTTACTAAGTATGGGTCCTATCCCCCAGAGTACTGATACTGCTGATAATGATACTTACCATGTGCCAGGAATTTACGTTCATTATTGCACTACATCCATTTAAAGAAGCACTGAGCTGGTATTTGCTCAAGGCTACAAAAGTAGCCTAATGAGTGAGAAGTGAAGGTAAGCTCAAAACCCAAGTCTGAGCTTCCCAGCAAGAAAAAGCTTAGTCTCAACCACTGTAGAACACTGCCCTTAACCTCTCCTGTGTTTGTGGAATATCATATATTTCAATGATTTGGATGATTTCTGTATCTGTTTTCTATCTGGATCTTTCCTAACATCCTTTTGCCATTCCTCCAGATTTCTTGTATGGTTTATCTATAGCCAATTTTAATTATAAAAACAATTTCAACATTTAAACTTCTCTTCTTGAATTTTCTTCTTTCCTACCATAATTCTCTGTCATGGGGCATATAGAATCAAGGTATTTAAAATGTCTTCATTATTCTTTTATGCCCCATTGAAACTTTTGAACTTCAAATTTTCCCCTTTTGCTCCATTTCTGTGAGATTTGTAGGCCTTCGGCGTTTTTTTTTTTTTTTTTTTTCTTTTTTTTACCACTGCACACTTTCATCACTGAGTTACTGGCTTCTGTCTTAACTTCAATCCCTCTCCCAACTTTCACCGAAACAGCTTTTCCCAGGACATTTAGAAATATCTTTCATCTGCCACTTGACACATAGTACATAGTTCCTCTCTATTTCCAATGGTCTTTAAGGCTTTCTATTACTTTAACTTTCCTATTTTAAGGTTTGGACCTCTGCTTGTGGGATTGAGTTTATGTTTTTACTCAGTTCATCATGCAAAATCACATGGTTTATGCTTCTTTCTAGTTTTACTGATTTTCTTTTCTTTTCATTTTACATTATGACCTTCATTTCCTCCCCACCACAGAAATCCACTCTAAATACATATTACCTGAAAACCATCAAAAAGGTATATAGAGCTATTTCATTACTGTTATAATTTGCATTATATTTAATACTAGCAAAATTAGACATCTTTATATATTTGTTAGTTCTTTGGAGTTCTGTGACTTGCCAATTAATAAATTTTGCCTATATTTCTATTTTATTTTCTAGTCTTTCAGCTTTATTTTTTGAAATTCTTTATATAATTGATGTAACTTTTTAAAGTCAGCTATAGACACAACACTTAAGATAATACAGAAACTCCCATATACTCTCAACCTGCACACACAGTTTCCCCCGTCGTAACATCTTGCATTATTGTGGTGTATTTGTTACAATTAATAAATCAATATTGGTGCAATATTACTAAAGTCCACAGAGAAGGTTCACTCTGTGTTGCACGGTTCTATGGCTTTAAATATATATATATATATATATATATATATATATATATATATATATATATATATATTTGATATCATTACAATATCAAATAGAAGTTTTACTGCTCCTCATCCTTCCCTACCCCCCAAATCCTCTGTACTTCACTTTTATCTTCCCTCCACCCAGGCTATTGAACCCCTGGCAATCATTGATCCTTTCACTAGTTCTATAATTTTAACCTTTTAAAGATTATCACCTCGTTGGAATCATAAGTTATGTAACTTTTTCAGTTAGCAATATGCACTTAATGTTACTCGAGGTAATTTCATGGCTTGACAGCTCATTTTCTATTAATATCGAATAATATTCCATTCCATGAATAAACAAATAGGTTGTTTATCCATTCACCTATAAATGCACATCTTGGTTCTTTCTGGGTTTTGGAAGTTGTGAATAAAGCTGCTGTAAACATTTGTGTGCAAGTTATTTTTTTTTGTATGTATATAAGTTTTCAACTTGATTATGAAACATCTAGGAGTGTGATTGCTGGATTTTATGGTAGAGACTATGTTTAACTTCATAAGCAATTCCATACCATCTTCTAAAGTGACTGTACTATTTTGCATTCCCACCAGCAACAAATGAGATTCCCTATAGCTCTGCATCCTCACCAACATTTGGGATTGTCAATGTTTTGGACTTTAACTATTCCAATAGGTAGATACTATCATCTTATTCTTGTTTTATTTTGAAATTCCCTGATAGCATATTTTCTTATGCCTACTTGCCATCTTGTATTTATTTTTTGAAGCATTCTGACTAAAACATTTAATTAACAAAAATCCTAGCAGTGAAAATAATAACAACAATAATGAGAAATTAGAAGTGGGAGTCAGGCAGGAAAAAAGATGCAAAAGCCTTGGTCGGTCCGTTGGAGACCAACACCTGGGCTGAGCTGGCCTTTGCCCCGGCTCCTTCTGAGTGTTCCTTGGTTGGCTTCTTGTCCTACCCCACGAGTTGAATATTGTGCTTTTCCCAGAATTCATTTAGATCTTTCCTCTTTGCCTGAAGCTGCTGTGTCAGTGTCTCAATGATCTTCTGCACCTGCTCCTTGTCCTCTAAGGCAGGCAGCGCCTCTTTGACAGTGAGCTCCATCAGCACCCTCCAATCATGCAAAGCACTAGTGGGTCTCATCTACCTTCTTCAGTATATGGATCACCAAGCGGCGCTCATTCAATGCCATCTCCAGTTCGGCTGCCTTGGATACTAGGCCTTGCTGTCCCGCTGGAAGGCCATGGAAGCCAGCAATCACCTGTTCCCTTCCCTGCTCCACTCCTGCTGTCTTTGCCTGCAGCATGACCACTGCTCTTGCCGTGCTTATATTTTCTTTTGTGAGGTATATGACCAGAATTTTGATCATTTTCTCATTGGGTTGTTTTCTCATCATTCTTATGTGTTCTTTGTTCTTTTGGATACAAGTCCTTTATAAGACAATAGAGGCCTGTACGAAATTCATGCATGGGGTGGGGGGTATGTCCCTTAGCCCAGCCTGCACCATCTCTAATTTGGGACCCCTCGAGGGATGCCCCACTGCCCGTTTAAACAGGCAGTCAGACATCTCTCTCATAATCCAGGACTGCTGGCTCATAATTGCTCTCCTGTCTGCTTTCCTGATCATCCCTCACCACTCCCCTGCCAGCCTGATTGATGCCTAACTGTTCCCCTGCTAGCCTGTTTGCCACTAACTGCCCTCCCCTTCCAGCCTGTTTTCCCCCAACTGCTCTCCACTGCAGGCCTGAGTCCCCCCAACTACCTATCCCTGCATGCTCAGTCACCCCCAACTTTCCTCCTCTGCCGGCCTGGTCACCCCTGAATGCCTTCCTCTTCAGGCTTGATCACTCCAACTGCCTTCCCCTGCTGGCCACCGTGTGGTGGCCATATTGTGTCCACATGGGGAAGTTATCTTTGACCACATTGGGGCAGCCATCTTGTATGTTGGAGTGACGATCAATTTGCATATTATTATATTATTAGATAGGATTAGATAGGATAGAGGCCTGGTGCACGGGTGGGGGCTGGCTGGTTTGCCCTGAAGGGTATCCTCAATCAGGGTGTAGGTTCCCTTGGGGGATGGGGTGGCCTGCGTGAGGGGCCTGTGGTGGTTTGTAGGATAGCTACACCCCTTGGCTACCCAAGAGGAGACCCTGGTATCAGGGATTTATTTATCTTCTATAATTGAAACTTTGTAGCCTTAAGAGGAAGCCAAGGCTAGCCAGGGCTGCATAAACTTGGCTTCCTCCATTGCTAAGGGAAACTCAAGCCTCCTGCTCTCTCCAGCTCAATAGCTGCCTCCGTTTGTTGGGATTTATTTATCTTCTATAATTGAAACTTTGTAGCCTTGAGCAGAGGCCTGGGCCTGCCAGAGCAGGCGGAGAGCTTGGCTTCCTCCATTGTCAGGGAAACACAAGCCTCGTGCTCTCTCTGTGACCACAGCCATCTTGGTTGGGTTAATTTGCATTCTCACTCCTGATTGGCTGGTGGGTATGGCTTGAGGGGAGCAGAGTCAATTTGAATATTACTCTTTTATTAGATAGGATGTGTTTTGCAAATATTTTCTTTGAGCCTGTGGCTTGTCTGTTCATTCACAGAGCAGCCATTTTGAATTTCATAAATTCCAATTCGTAATTTTTTCTTTCATGAGTGATACTTTTGATATTGTACCTAAAAAGTCATCATCAAGACCTCAATCATCTGGATTTTATGCTATTATCTTCTAGAAAGTTTGTAGTTTTGCATTTTAATTTATGACTATGATTCATTTTGAGTTAATTTGTGTGAAACATGTAGTCTGTGTGTGGGTTCTTTCTTTCTTTTTTTATTTTGCATATGCATAGACAACTGTTCCAACACCCATTTGTTGAAAAGACAGTTCTATCCCCATTGAAATTCTTTTGCTGATTTGTCAAAGATTGTATGGCTATATTTATGTAGCTTTATTTCTGGGCTATCTATTACATTCCACTTATCCAAGTATCTATTCTTTCATCAACACTACTTATTGTAATTTCATAATAAATCTTGAAGTTGGTTGGCATCAGTCTTCTGACTTTTCAGTATTGTGTTGACTAGTGTTGGTCTTTTATTTTTCAATGTAATCTTTAAAATCAGTTGGTTGATATCCATAATAATTTGCTGAAATTTGACTTAGAATTAATAAAATAACCAAAATAAAGTCATATTTTGAGTGTGTGTGTGTATAGTGTGTGTATTTAATTTTGACTTAGTAATAACATAAATATAAGTAAATCATTTATTGCAAACAGAAACATTTTTCTCCATTTATTGACAGTGATATGTATCTTTCAACTAAGATTCTAGGTGATGACATAACAATTGGTTGAAATGTACTACTTGATAAAATTTATTAAAAATTCATTAGCTATATTTTTTCTCCAGAGGTGAAATTCATTTAGGAATTCAGTCTTTTATTCTATTCAAGAAGTGAGAGTTATGGTTACTTAAGGAAAGAGTTTAATGAGATCATTTCCCTGTAATACTGTTCTAAGGTCAGGTTCAGTTGATCATTTTACCAGTCTGGATTTAGTGGGCAAGTCACAGAAACAGAAAGAACCAAAATCCTATCCATTTTCCCACACCTGGTCTGTTGATTATGAAGTAAGAGCCATTACAGGAAGCTGCAACATAGGACATGTGGAATAGGCTAATCCAAGAAGCCACTAAAATCATCCTCTCAATCACAGAGCCATCAACATGAAGAAGTTTGAGGGCAATATTAATGTTGTCCCTGAGAATAAGCAGTAGCTACCCTCTCAAATGCAGCTATTTCCTCGAAGATTTTGGGAGCTTATGTGACCAAAATATCCTTTTTGGGGAAAGTTTCTTCTAATAAAGGAGATAGGTGACAGATATATAGAAAGCATCTTAAATGTGTTTGCTCACCGGGTCTCTAGAAGATCAAAACTGATTATTCATTAGGGAGTAAAAGCTCACCCAGGAAATGCCTAAATACTTTCTTGACTAATTGATTTTGTCATATACATGAATACATTATGCCCAATTTACATTTACCACTGATAGCTATTGTTAATGGTCATTGAAAATAACATTATTCACTTACTAATGCACAGTGTCTGGGAGGATGGGCAGGTACAGTTTATTATCCCAATTAAAAGTACCTGTATCAGCCCAGCCAGTCTGCTCAGTGGTTGAGTGCTGCCCTATAAACCAAGAGGTCATACTTTCATTCCTGATCGGGGCACAGGCCTGTGTTGTGAACTTGATCCACAGTAGGAGGCATGCAGGAGGCACTTGATCAACAATTCTCACTCATCCCTGATGTTTCTATCTCTCTCTTCTCTCTGAAATCAATACAAATATATATTTTAAAGTATTCAATAAGTCAGTTATAAACATACAATAATTTATAATGTTTGGTGCAAAATATGATTTTGCTCTTTTGTTGGTAATATTATAGTTCATGCAGAGTCACCTTGGGTGGATGCTAGGTTCTCTGGACTTGCTTTATTCTCCAGCCTCCCACAATGGCTCTTTTAGTCCTCCTTTGTATTTCCCTGCTCTCTGGAGTCTCAGCTCCATTCTGAGATTGTTCTTCCTGCTGGCTTTATCTGGGGGTAACAATAGATCTCTTTGGACAACAATCAGTAATAATAGTAGCTTGTTTAGAAAGGAGCAGCTACAATACAAGCTTTCACTTGTCAACTGTTTAATGCTTTTCATAGGATACCATTACTAACAGATTCCACTTTCAGCAGGGGTAAGGAGAAAAGAAATAAAAAGATGACAAATACAAAAATCTCTCTCCTGTTGCAACTTAAAAAACTTCTTAGAAAGAAGGTTGTCATTGTAATTTATAGTTTTTGTTTGTTTGTTGTTTGTTTGTTTATTGATATTAGCATATAAGGCATCTGTCAAGGTAAGGGTTTTGTGCAACAATGGAAATACCCTATTACCATTCTGTTTTGACCCAATAATGTCTGAAATCTAAAATGTTCCCAGGAGCAACATATCACAGAGAAGAAACAAAAGTGAATCGTTGAAGCAGATGAGAATGGAAGAGATCAAGCATTAAACACAACAAACTGTTTTAAATAGATAGTACATTTCAGAATTATACCTTGTAATGTGATTCCTACATATTAAACAGTTAAAAAATAAGATTTTTTGATGTTCTAGTTTTAAACATACTTTATGCATAGCACTTCACTATGTAGAATATGCTAGCCTCTCCCCATTTTTTTCTTCAGCAATGTTAACATACATACTTTCAAAAACATGAATATTCCAACTCAAGATTTCTTTTTTTTCTGGTAACAATTCCTGAGCCAATGCATGTGGGTTGCCAGTGAGAAGTCATCCTTAACTAAAGAAAGATAAAGTGTGTCTTCAGGTTTATTAACAAGCATTGTATCAACTGCTTTTTGACTGTCACAGAGCAAATACACTGGAGAAACATTGAAAAATGAAATGATGGGAGGAGAATGGGCAGTAAATGGGCCTTCACAATTAATTAAAAAAATAATTTTAACATCTTTTTAAAAATAAGAAACCTTGCTCATAATCAGTGACTAGTATATTGAATAAGACATATTGTTATAATATAATTAAAAATTAGATTTAAAAATGAATAAAGCAACGAAGACCCTCCTTAGCTAAATGGTTAATCCATTTAACTGCTGAAGAGGTGATTTGCTAATGAGTAGCTGAGATTTGAGAGGTAATGGCATAAATCCCAATCTTATTGGTATGTTCTGCTGATAATCTCATTA
The DNA here is from genome assembly GCA_004026805.1 of Lasiurus borealis. Lineage (NCBI taxonomy): Eukaryota > Metazoa > Chordata > Mammalia > Chiroptera > Vespertilionidae > Lasiurus > Lasiurus borealis. The sequence goes on from PVJN01004779.1 coordinate 37,604, forward strand.
AGGAACGGCCCCACAAGGTCAAAGAGGTGAATACATGAGATTGAATCAGGTAGGTCCATTGGTTCACAGTGTTTTTCATACACCGTGCATTTCAAAACAGTGTGAAGAGAGGGTTCACTGGTTGATAATACTAACAGGAAGGAGAGAGGAGTTAGGAGGACTTGTATTAGAACATCTAGGACTCTTTAGGAAAAGCTCTAGAGCTATAACAGCAATCTTAACAAGAAGGGATTTAGAAACAACAGCTTGTTTTTTAAGTGGTTAAAAAATGCCAAGTCATTTAGTAATTCGTAACAAATCTTATAAAAGTCCCTTTTTGTGCGGTTAGAATAGCAGCCACCTCAGTTTGATTTTACTACTTAGGGTAACAGGTGGTGAAAAAAATCCCATTGTAGGAGCTGCAGTGTATGTAATAAATCTTAGAGTTGGCTATGAGTTGGTCAATATTATTTATATAGATTCTCACTACCTAAGGAAACACGTGACCCTAAATCTGGGATGGCAGAGACAAGCGAATTGTTAATCAAAACCCATTATTTTCTTCCTTCTGAGTTCACAGCCCTCCCCCTTTTCTCAGTCTCCTTTCTCCTTTGTAATTAAGCGGGGCCGTCTGATGGAGATCTGACCATCGATGAAATACATGTAGGTGGAATTGTTATATGCCATGTTCAGATGTGGCCAATCAAACCTCTCATGATTTTTTCTCCCATTTTCACTCTTCCTACTCTTGGAGAGATGTAAATATCACAGAACAAGATGCCAGAGTTTATATTAGACTTGGTCTGTGAGTTGCTGCATGGAACAGACCAAGACATGGTCATGCATTGACATTTTTGTGAGGAGGAAATAAACTATACTATATTAGACCATTGGGATTTTTTCATATAGATCATGTATTTACTAAAATATAACTCTAGAATATCTACTGACTCCTTTAGTTATCTTTTATTTATGTGCTTATTAAGGAAGTATTTATTGAGTGTTCTCTATATATCACATACATTGTTAGCAACTACAAATACTATATAAACTAGAAGGTGACAGACACAGCAAGAACACTATCATTAGAGCGTAGACATCTCTGAAATGTCCATGGGGCTCAAAATTTGTATCTGAGGCAGTTTTGTTGAGCCAAATGCTTTGTCTTCTTGTATTCAGAGAATTGAGCACTTGTTTCCTACCTGCACTGTATGACAGAATTTGATGTTTTGACTCTGGAGTCAGAGAATATTGGTTTGCAATAGTTATTTGTTTTCAACTTACATTATATATTAACTAAAGGTTTTACCAGTTGTAAAATTCACATTACAGAGAGTTCTTTTTTGTCCTGGAGGCTGTCTTTCCTGATAACACAAATAAAGCTTTTTATTATCAACCCCGAATCACATTAAATAGCTTCAGGTTCTATACTTATTCATTTTCATTTAGCTTCATTTCTTCTCTTATTATAACCTCTTTGTGCAAAGACCACCTCATAACAAAGGAGACCTGCAATATATCTAATGATATTGTGCCAGAAGAAGTATTACCAGCAATTTCAGTCATAAAAGCTTCTTCCTTTCATGAAAGTAGAAGCTATGACAGATAATAGGTATGAAATAGAGATATGTAATTAGGAGTTTATTGAATTCCCTTCCTTGATATAAATTCTGCATTCAGTTGATGGAAAATTTAAAACCACACTTCTGATTTTAGGTTGATGATGAATGTGCATAAATGTGCATGGCATTTTACTTCAGAAACAGGTAGTAATTTAGAAAATGAAAAACTTATGATTAGAAGGATGCACAAACATTTTAAGGACTAATTCTTCTTGTCATCAAGTAAAAGACCTGCTGTCCTAACCATGGTAAATGAAGTCTCTAAGAGGATTAATCAGTTGCAATTAGATGAGTTTGATTCTTTAGGGCATTGATCTTTAAAAAATATATTTTATTGATTTTTACAGAGAGGAAAGGAGAGAGATAGAAAGTCAGAAACATCGATGAGAGAGAGACATCGATGAGAGAGAGACATCGATCAGCCGCCTCCTGCTCGCCCCACAGTGGAGATGTGCCCCCAAGCAAGGTACATGCCCCCAACGAGAATTGAACCTGGGAACTTTCAGTCCACAAGCCAATGCTCTATCCACTGATAAAAGCTGAACCAAAGCCATCTCGGCAAGGGCATTGATCTTTAAACTTAGGAGGGAGGTGGGGGCCATTTGAAAATCTGATAAAAGCTGAAGACCATTGCCCCCCCCCCCCCAAAAAAAATAAAGGAACACTCTACATTTTATATATAATTCAGGGGATTCTTGATCTGAAAAATTCAATAATACCAGAGTAATAAAGAATAACTGCTTCTTTGTGATAAACTTGGAGAAGTGCCTTTTAAATAAGGTCTTCCTAACACCTAGTGAGTCATTATTTGAACTCTCCAGTAGAGAATGAAGCAGTAACAAATTCTACAGAATAACCCACTGATTCAGTGCTTTTAACATGTTCTCAGGTATAAAATTCACCAGTTTTCCGGGACTCTAATTCCAGATATTTTGATTGAGTTATTCTGAAGTGGGAACTAGAAATCTGTACTCTAAATAATTAATCTTAGCTATTCTTAGGTAGATTCCACATGGATCATATTTTAGAAACACTGTCTAATCTTCACTTCAAATCACTGGCCAACAAGGCAGCCATCTCTGTGCACACCACCCTTGGCAGTCCTGCATGTCCCCTTTCCAGTGAACACTGACTTGGCTGGGCATCTTTCCCCCTCTTCACTCTTTTTAGTGAACACAATAAAATGACTCAGTTAGCAGAGTGTCTCTGAGAAGCTAACTTGACCTAGTTTAACCTGCCATGATTAATAATTACAGAGAAAATCATTCCCGATCACCCCAATACATTTCTTAATATAATAATGATCAATCATTGCAGAATGTTTACCAGTGTTTGAAAACAATAGGTGGTACCAATTAATGGCAGTATGACACATTTCTAGAGGGGATGGAAAGATAAACCTATCCTTATTCTTCATTATTATTTCTTACCTTCTGCACTTGTTTTTTGGGGAACAAATGGAGAAAAGAAAAACAATGTCTTTAAACTTGTATTATGGAGAGAAAATATTCATAGGTAGAATAATAGTTTTCATTGTACTTTGAAACAGAAACTACAATTTCTATCTTCTAAGAAGTTTCTTTCCAAAATTAGATCTAAATTGGTATTCTGGGTCCAAGTGTGCATCCATCCTTATGCCTGCCTTTTAAATAATATTATTATTAATAAATTCATAATTATTATAGTAGTTATAATTAAATTAGAATATCTCATTAATCGTATAGCAATAACATTTTAATTACTTTATAATATAACATATTATCTATTATAATAAAAGCATAATATACTAATTAGATCAGACGTCCTTCCAGAAGTCTTTCATTCCAGACAAAGCCATAGCAGCAGGGGCCAAGGCACCAGCATGAATTTCATATATCGGGTCTCTAGTGTAATTTTATTAGGTAAATATTATATAGAATGATAATATGTTATATTATACTAGAGGCTCATTGCAGAAAGATTCCTGCAAGAATAGGGCTTCCTGCAGTGGTCTCTGCTGCCCATCTGCTTCTCTCCTATTTCTGCTGCCCCGCCTGCTTCTCTCCCTTCTTGGCGCCCCACTTGCTTGCTTCTCACAGCTTCCCTCCCTTTTGCAGCACTTGGCTTCCTTCTACACTGTCTTCAGTCTTTGTTGTGCAAGGGGATATGCAAATTAACCACCATCTTGGTTTGGTTAATTTGAATATTCGCTTCTGATTGGCTGGTGGGTGAGGTATGGTCAATTTGCATGTTTCCTTTTTATTAGATAGGATATATGACACACTTAAAATAATTACAAATATACTAGAGGCCCAGTGCATGAAATTTGTGCACAATGGGTATTTCTCTCAGTGCAGCCTGCATCCTGTCCAATCTGTGACTGCTCGAGGGATGTTCGACTGCCTGTTTAGGCCTGATCCTGGTAGACATCCTTCTCACAATCCAGGACTGCTGTCTCCCAACTGCTCACCTGCCTGACTTCTTGATTGCCTCTAACTGCTTTTGTCTGCCAGCCTCATCACCCCCTAACCACTCCCCTGCCAGCCTGATTGATGCCTAACTGCTCCTCTGCCAGCCTGTTTGCCCCTAACTTCCCACCCCTGTGAGTTAGGTCACCCCTAACTGCCCTCCCCTGCAGGCCTGGGTGCCCCCCTCTTCCTGCACTGCCCTTTCCTGCAAGCCCAGTCACCACCAACTTCCCTCTCTGCCAGCCTGGTCACCCCTAATTGCCCTCCCCTGCAGGCTTGATCACTCACAACTGCCCTCCCTTATAGGCCTGGTCCCTCCCAACTGCCCTTCCTACTAGCCATCTTATGGAGGCCATCATGTGTCCACATGGGGGCAGGATCTTTGATGACTTGGGGGAAGTCATCTTGTGTGTTGGAGTGATGGTCAAAATGCATATTACTCTTTTATTAGTTAGGATAGAGGCCATAGGTGGGGGCTAGCTGGTTTACCTTGAAGGGTGTCCCAGATCAGGATGGGGGTTCTTTTGGGGCATGGGATGGCCTGGATGAGGGGCCTGTGGTGGTTTGTAGGCTGGCCTTGCCCCTCAGCGACCCAAGCGGAGGCCCTGGTATCTGGGATTTATTTACCTTCTACAAAATTGAAACTTTGTAGCCTGGAGTAGAGCCAAGCCTTCTGCTTGCACAGCCATTAAAACTTTGTTGCCTTAAGCAGAGGCCTGGGCCAGCCATAGTGTGTGGAAAGTTTGGCTTCCTCCATCATCAGGGGGAACCCAAGCCTCCCTCCTGCTCACTCTGTGGCTGTAGCCATCTTGGTTGGGTTAATTTGAATACTCACTCTGACTGGCTGGTGGGTGTGGTTGGTGGTATGGTTAATTTGCATATCACTTTTATTATATAGGATTTGTAATATTATATTATTAATAATTAATATATTATTAACTTTCTTTCCACTTATTAGGATATTTATAGAAGAGGCATCCTGAAATAAAAACTAGATATAAAGGAGATACTTCTTAAGTTTCTAGAGTTGAAACCACAGGGTTTTCTTTTTTGACATAGAGCTTCTTCACATTTTAGGTTCTTCCTAAGGAACCAACTCACCAAAGAATTTTCGTCTAATAAGTCCTCTATTATACATCTAATACTTTCTTGACTGTTTAACTGTGCAAGCTGTCACACTCAGCTGTTGACTTTTCTGAAGTGGAAACTTACTTTATACATTTTGTTATGATCAGTATGTCAAAAATAATTAAACTTTATTAATAATCAAAGGAAAAGAAAAAGTATGCCTTGTTAAAAAATACTTGCTGCTAAATAAAGATATAGTAAAATTATCCTAAAGTTGAAAAAAATATCTTTATTTTGAAAAACATCTATATATTGAAACATCTATAAGGATCAAAGGTTGGTAAACCAATCTAGATAAAACTAATGAAGATTATCATTTAAAGGTCATACAAGAGATCAATCAAAGGACTTGTATGTATGCATATGAGCATAACCAATGAACATAGACATTGGGGGGTTGGGGTATGCCTGGGAGGGAGGGGGGACAATGGGGAGATATGTATAAAAAATAATAAAAAGAATAAAGGTCATACAATCTCAAAATTGTATTGTCTTTGGCTGCTTTCACACTTCAATAGCAGAGCAGATTGAGAAGTCCCAGAATGGATTAAATGAACCTCTAAACCTATAATAGTTACTATTTGGCCTTTTACAGAAAATGCTTGCTGACTCCCTGTTCTAAAATTGAGTGGGTTTTCAATATATGGAAGTACAATGAGTAAAACAAAAGCTCAGAGTTAAATTACTTTAAACAAATACTTCTTTTAAAAAAAGTTCCATATAGTAATAACACACATCCTCCTAAAATTTTTAATCCTGAAAAATTTAAAGTAATATATCATGACCTACATTTTTTTCAAGTATGTATATTAATGCCTGCATTGATGTTTTGGGGGCATGTTATCTTCTTCCAGGGAGACTTTATAAGGAATGACAGTGGCCTCAAAATCCAGTTTTGTGCACACAGAGTGAAGATTTTGACCAATGATTGTTGAGTTCTATTCCACTTACTAGGCCCTATTCCACCCAGCTATTTGAATTTGGTATGTCTGCCTTTGACACAAATCTAAGTTTAAAGTTGTGATTTTTAGGTAGTTCAATACTCAATGACTTGATTAATATAAGCCCTGTAAGTAAATAAACACATGGAGATTTATTTTAGTGGAGACAGGGAAAGATTCTAATCAAGCAGTGGTATTTGCAAAGGATTAGAGGGAGAAATGAAGCAATCTCAGACAAGAGAGCAAACAGCCAGCTTGATGAGATCAGCACCCTAGTCCTGGGCTTCTTGTTAGGAAGGGCACGTTATTTTTCTTCTTTCATTTTGGAAGGGGGATGACTCCCGCTTCCTACCCAGCAGGGAACATATTGGGGGAATATTTCTGGCTGACCCTTCTCTGGTGGTTCTCCCCATAAGCAGTGAAGTGATTGATCTAAAGATTGAGAGTAGGGAAAGGGGCTCTGTCCAGTTGAACTGCCCCTTCTTGCTTCTCATTGGTTCTTATCTATAGGCTCTTCTTTTCCTTTCCCCCATGCATTAGCCAGGGCAGCTTCCTATGAGGGACAAGGAGAGAGGGGCATGAAGCTCAAAAGTCAAATTCAATTTGGGCTTTTGTTCTAAATTCTAGCCCTCAATAAGTTTGGTGAGCATAAAGCTTATATTTTGATGCCTATCTAAATCTGCTATTACTCAAATGCTTTCAACTTTCAAAACCTCGACAGTTCTTAGTGGTAGTGAAATGATGATGGCCAGTCTTGCGCATATCCATCAGGATTTATTTGGTCTTGGTCTGCTTATTTGTAAAGCTGAGGCAAGGAAAGGATTGGCTCTAGTTACCACAGACTGGAAGGCTCTGCCCTGATGGTCTGGCCTTCAGGACAAATGAGCTTCTGAGCTTGGAATGATGATCTACAACCAATTTGACATCACCAAACAAGAATTAATGCTCTATGGTAGGCATAATAATTAAACCACCACCATCAATAACAATAAGAAACACTAGCTCAGAGTTAGAATGGGAAAAACCTGATCTGAGGAAAGTGTCTATGAAAATGAAGATACAATCTCAGTATAAGACAAAACTATTATGTTAATGTTACCAGGGATGACTAAACCTCAGGTAGCCTTACTAAAGGTAGAATGTCTAAATTATTGGAGGCAATGATCCTACATATTTCATGCTGGTTTGACTGTATTAGATTATTTGCATGCAATGCTTTTTTTATAAGAACTCCACATAACTTGAGTGTTCTCATTAGGATTGATAAAGATGAGGGATCAGATGATATCACAATGGAGAATAAATGAACTAATTTATGCTGAACAACATAAGACAGAGGGAAGAGCTAACTCTTTCATCATATTTGAAGTGCTATTGTGTGAAAAGATGAAAACATCTTGTTTTTTAAATTCAAAGATGAGAGAAGCATCTTTCAAATCAAATCATCTTATAAAAATTAAAATAGTCCAGCAAATGGATCAGCTGATTTTTTGAAGTAGTAAGATCCTGGCCCATGGGTGGGTGCAACAGACAGAGCAGACCTTTTAAAGGAGATGCTATTGAAATGTTCCTTCGTAGAAGACTACTGAGCAGGGTGATGGCTTGAGACCCAACATTTTCACTTTAAATGTAGGCTCCTGTGTACTAATCATCACTGTACCACTGACTAGTGATCACCTCACCAATCAGCTTCTCTAGGCATCAGTTCTTGCCGTTTTAGGATGAAAAGCAATATTATCTACCCCTGTCTCACAAGATTATTAAATGAGCAAACTGATATTAAAGGGCTTTGAAAATGACCTATGTAGAGATAGCTTACTCTTCTAATTAGAGCAGAAACTAAAGTTGCCAATTATAAAATGATAAATGCAAATAGAGCGGGAACAGCATTTCTTAAATTTTAATGTGGGAACAGATACCTGTGGAATCTTTTTAAATGCACATTCTGAGTCAGCAGGTCAAGAGCAAGACCTGAGAGTGTACATTTCTAACAAGTGCCAAGGTGATGATGATGCTGGTCTGTGGACTAGTCTTTGCTTTGCAAAAAGATAGAAGACAAGGGTGGTCATGTCCCTGCAGATCCATCTCTATACCCCTAGGCCCACTAGATCTTTTAGGGCGTCTATCCTAGCAAAGTTATCAAGGAATCAATAAACAAAATTTATGATTCTACAACAAGCTTACAATGAGGAAGTTGCAAACACACCCACCTATGGTATATTTGCATTTTCAGAATGACTCTATTATGACTGCTGCATCTTAGTTATCTGTTTGCTATGATAACATATGTGTGAAGCAATAGTTTATGACATTTAAGTGTTAAAGCTGTTTGCCCAATGAATCTGATGATTCAAAAGGTGAGTTTTAAAATGCAAGTAAAACATATAGGTGTCGTTACATTTATTTTCATGCAGGCAGTACAAATAGACTGGGTAATTTAATCAAAAAGATAATTTTTTTACCTTTATATATGGGGGAGGGCAGGATTCTAGTGGGGCTGGAGACAGACTGGCAGATGCGGGAGGTTTTAAAAGCATGAAATACTCACTATTCATTATTACAATAAATAAAATTGGGCCATTTCTTCTGCCCTCTGCCATTATAGTCAAGAGCCAAAGTCATAGGAAGTGACATTAGACTGGCCCAGTTTAGTTCATGGGCATACTTCCTGGCATAACAGAGTGGAGAGGGAAGCATCTGGAGGAAGGAGCCTCTGCTGTTCCACCAAGAGTCTGTGAAATGGGGCTGCTCTAAAGCAAGGCACCATTGATGCGTACAGGCCAAAGACTGATCTGAGTATAGCTCTCTGAGACATCTGTCTATCTACACTGAGTGGCCAGATTATTATGATCTCTGAATGCATTATATATTAGAGGCCCAGTGCATGAATTTGTGCATGGGTGGAGTCTGGCCAGCCTGGCCAGGGGGAGGGGACATGGGCAGTTGGCCAGCCTGCCTGCTGGTAGAACTCCTGGTCGAGGGGACAATTTGCATATTAGCCCTTTAATGAAATTAATTAAAAGATGGCTGGTGGGGCGGAACAGGGTGACCAAAGCTGACCCTGACTCAAAACTAAAAAGCAGGAATTCAGGAGGGGGAAGCACTATGTATTCATTTTTGTAACTAGTGCCTATTGTATTCATGAGATTATTCTAGAGCATGAGAAAATCAACAGAGGAATTTGCTGTTGTTTAGATTTAAGTTAGAATTAAACTTCTACTGACTTTGAATGTGCCCAGTAGATTCTTCAGAATTTGGGCATATCCACAATGGGCAGATGAATTTGCCTATTTTTAAAAGAGAATAATGCTGAGAATGGGCTTTTTTACAGATGGTCTTTCATATTAGTGTAATCAGTGAGGATGTGTGTCTTCTTTGTTGGTTGGGTTCATTTAAATCTTAGGAAAAAGTTATAATTTTGTACCTTTCAGACAGAAAGGCCCTGTGAGCGATGTACTTAAGTCTCAGATATGTGCCTGGGGCACAGGGCCCACAACATTGTTGCTTTCAGAGATCCCTTTCTTTTCCCTCAGCTGAGAAAGGAAGGTCATGAATATTCCCAATCAATATCCTGTTCAGCTTCACACTTCACTCAATTATTTAGAACAAAAGAGATACATTGTCTTTTGAATTCACCTGAGGGGGAGTAACTTTACAATGTAGGACAAAAATAAATTCTGTTTATGCTAATAAGAGGTAAATATTATTTTTATGGATAGTTTAGAAGACAATTATCATTTTTGAGATTAATGGAAAGAAACATATGGATTTTACACATTGTGCTCTAGTTTCCCTCCAGGTGGGTGAAAGATGAGTTGAAATAGAGTGGTCTGAAGTCACAGCTAATTTCTTTTTTTTTTTCAACATTACACTCTGAGGCAGAAGGAGCTAAAATTCAATTAGCTATTTACAATCTCTGTAGAGTTATTTGCAAGGAACAGGTGACCTAGAAAGTTGTCTGAGTTGCAGAAATAGAAAAAGAAGAAAAATAACAGAAAGGCTTGTAAACACAGGGGTTGTGATTTAATGAAAGCAATTATCATAAAAATGTAGTTGATTTCAGATATCTGTCAAAGTCCTCCTAAAAGACGGAGACTATCTATACTAATAAAAGGATGAGATGGTAATTAGACTTGGTCTGGGCCATCAGCCCGGCAGGGGAGGAAGGTTAGGGGCAATCAATCAGGCAGGCAGGCAAAGGGGTTAGGGGTGATCATGCAGGCAGGCAGGTGAGCAGTTAGGAGCCAGTGGTCTCGGACTGCAAAAGGGATGTGCGACTACCAGTTTAGTTGGATGTGCTGACTAAACTGGCCATCAGGCATCCCCCAAGGGGTCCTGGATTGGAGAGGGTGCAGGCCCAGCTGAGGGACCCCCCATGCACAAATTTCATGCACCAGGCCTCTAGTTAGAGAAATAAGAAGCTAAATGTATTTGTGGAAAATTTCTACTTAACTGAATTTTACCTGATGTCCTAAGGATATTTTTGGTCATCTGATGGGATTTAAGCTAAGCTTACATTGTTTGGGATATGGGTTTCTCCGAAACCATGGGTTGTGTGGATGGAGCAGCCTCTGTCCAGTGGATCTCTGCTATAGGTCTACCTCCGCATAATGTCTTTGCTGCCTGCTCCACTGCCATTTGACTGTGCGGTCAAAGGGTCTGGGTGGGAAAAGGAGACAGATTTCCATTTCAGGAAAATATGTAGCTTCACAAGAGTGAGAGCATAGTGGCTGAGAACCTAGGCTTTGGAGTTAGGTCCAAATGGAAGATCTACCACCTGCTTGCTGTGTGGCAATGAGAAGTCATAATTTTCTTATAAGTAATAAAATACTAATAGTAGTAGGGTTTTTTGTTTTTTTTTGGAGGGGAGGGAGGAAGGGTAGGAGAGCACTAAATCCTTATAAGATATATAAAAATGTAGGTGATTTCAGATATCTGGCAAAGTCCTTATTGGGGGAAAAAAGCATGCAATAAGTGATAACCATCAATACTATGGGTATATATTGTTAATATCACATCCTTCCACTTTTCTCCTACATATCTATCTGTACTTCATTGCTGAAATGTAATGACATCTCTCCTCATCCTGACCCCTGCAAACAGAAGTCCATGCATATAATCCCCATCTGATACTGTGCTGAACTATGTACTGTCTGTTGTTTATCCCAGAAACAATTCTATAGCTTTTTTAAAAGTTTCCTCCTAAGAGATTTTGTTGAACTCTGCAGGTTACATTTCTCTTCTCTAGCTGTATTGCTGATGCACTGAATTAGTGATTCACCATACTTATTTTATGAAAGCCATATGGAGAGGAAAGATGTTTTTTTCTGAAAAAAATGTTTTTTTTTTTTGGAGGGGGAGCTAGAATAAGAGATAAAACGGGGATGAAGGGATTCCTTCAAAATATATGCAAAATAATTTTATAACTTGCACAGAATCACATTATAATAAAGGGGCATAGATGATAAAGTTTGGAAAATTCTCTTTCTTAAACTATGAAGACTAGGGCTATTCCTGCTGTGGGCAATTGTCTGATTGTAAAACCAAACATGATTGGGCACATAATCTGGTAACTGGTCAGGTACAAATCTTATTTTTTTAAAATATATTTTGTTGATTTTTTACAGAGAGGAAGGGAGAGGGATAGAGAGTTAGAAACATCGATCAGCTGCCTCCTGTACCTCCCCTAATGGGGATGTCCCCGCAACCAAGGTACATGCCCTTGACCGGAATCAAACCTCAGAACTTTCAGTCTACAGGCTGACGCTCTATCCACTGAGCCAAAGCAGTTTTGGCTAATCTTATTATTTTTAATGGTTAAGAGCCACTGGGGACAGCTTGGGTTTGTAATGAGAACTATTCATGGCTGCACAAGACATGTTATATTTCAGACTGGCATTTTCTTCTATGGTTGTTTCTCTCACACAGCCCTAATGCTGGTGTGGGTTTTGAAAATTTAGAAAATTATATTTAGAATTGCTCATTTTTTTCCCTGTAATATTCCAGAACATGGTTTTTACTGAAGTCCAAAAGAAATAGCAGTGAGCTGGCTTTTATTAAAACCTCTGCTATTTGCTGTAGAAACTTGGGCCCATTTTTCAATCTCTTTCTTCCTTAGATGTGCCCTGATGGACAACACCTTCTTCTCACTGGAAACTGTGGCTCTTACAGCTCCTTCATTAGGAGCGTGAGGTTCAGCATCTATCATCATCCATTTCCAGTCTAATTTTGCTGCATTCTTTTTTTGATCAACATCTATCATCATCCTTTTCCAATCTAATTTTGTTGTCTTCTTTTTTGATCAACTGAACCTTTTACTTCCTGATTGTTTTCCTTACTTGAGCAGAGTTTTTCTATATTGTTTCTAAAAATATTAGACTCACAAATATTCTGAAAAAAAAATGAGATGGTGAAATACTTGCAAATTGCTACTTCTGGGTTGTGCTGGGAATGATTTATTTTAACAGAAACAATGTGATGTGTGTGTGCGTAGATTTCCATCCAACTTCTACAGGTAGTCAGCCAGCATGGACCTGCTCTGGTCAAAAACCCACTTATTGCTGGTTTGCCAATTCCCACAAGATATACTGGTAATACCTTTTCACTCATAAATAAGATTCTTCCAAGCTCAACTAGTCCTTTATAATAGGGCTCAATATTATAACCTTTAGTTCTGGTTCCTCCTACTTCATGATGATCTTGTTGTTAGATCTGAGTTGATGGTGCTGAAGTAATGACAGCTCACTGGGTTAGCTTGCAAATAAATATATGATTGGCAGAATTTTATCTGAAGCTAGAATTTCTTGTAAAGTTCCTCTTGATATTAAGGAAGTAAGGAATAAATTAATATCTCTACTTACTGAATTTTATCTAAAGAACTTGGAAGATTTTTTGAATGGCCTAAGTGGCTTTAGTTAACAATAACTACAAAATATATTCATCTTCTCAAAATTCATAATCAAATGAGAATTTCTCAGAAGAAAAAGTTGTTTAAATTTTTGATTAAACAATTTTTTTTTTGTTATTCAGACTTATTTGAGTACAGATATTTTTTTCTTTGGTAAATGTCTATTTGCATTTAGAGTTATTTTAAACCTATCCTCTCTTCTTTCTTTTGTTTTTTTTCATTAACATTCACTTGTACTAGCCTGGTGTAGCTCAGTGGTTGGGTTTCAACCCTTGAACCAGAAGGACACAGTTTGATTCTTAATCACGGCACATGCCTGGGTTGCAGGCTCTGTCCCCTATGAGGGGTGTATTGGAGGCAGCCAATCAATGATTTTCTTTCATCATTGATGTTTCTCTCCATCTCTCCCTCTCTCTTTCTGTGCCTGAAATCAATAAAAACATTTTTTTTAATTCACTTGTACTATAGTATTTTCCTCTTTTTTTTGAGATCATTCATTCTGAGGGAATCCAACTACCACATCATGAAGAAACTTAAGAAGCCTTGTGGAGAGGCTCATGTGGCGAGGAACGGACTTCCTGCCAGTAGCCATGTGAGTCAGCCAACCTGGCAGTGGCTCTTCCAGCCCTAGTCAAGCTTTCATGAACTGCAGCTTCTACTGACATCTTATCTGTGACCCGATGAATGACCCTGATTCAGAACAACCTGGCATAGCCTTTCTCAAACTCCTGACTCACAAAAGGTAAAATAATAATGTTTGTTAGTTAATCCAGTAAGCAATAGATAACTAACACAGGTTTTAACAAAACATCAGACAAAGTATATCCAGAGGCTTTAATGATCAAAAATGACTTATTTATTGTGCTTCACAGAGAGGTGTTGTATTTTTTACAAATTGAAGGCAAGACCCTCCAACAGCAAAACGATTATAACTTGCTTTATTGTGATACTTGCTTTACTACTGAACCTGCACTATCTCTGAGATATGCCTGTATTTTTGCCATAGTGCACCCTATATAAAAAAGTAATGGAAAGAGAAATTTCAGAGAGAGAATCAGTGAATCCTTAAAGCATATCATAAAATTGGCCTGCAAGTCCGTCTTTCACTAAAGCTGTCCTGTTAATTCTCCTGAATCCCCTCTCTCTTGTCACCCTTCCCATAACTGAACTACATACCTTTGCTTCTACCTTTCTGGGCTCCAATTCCTAATGGAAGTATTATAAAATACTACTACAAATATGTTTTTGTGTCTTTGAAAACCTCAAAAGGAAAAAGAAAGCATATATAGCAGGTAAATATATTTTTATTATCTAAAATGAAAGGAGTAGTATGAATCTGACCTGGTAGAATCAAAGACAGACAAGTATGTGGAAGGACTGGAGGAGAGAGTGGGAATGATAAAGCGTCTTCATAATTTCTATTAGCCCCTACCAAGCCACTTTAATAGACACACCATCCTTACAAAAAATGTATGTGTTTCTTACAGCCTTAAGACAAGTTCTCTAGCACCTATTCCCAAAGTGATTACATCCACCAAATCTCTTAGGTACAGAAATTCCAGAGATGCTATTGCTGATCATGATCACATTTATTATTTAATGATATTCTTAAAATCAGCACAGGTGTTAGAATACATATTGGTAACTTAATAAGACCCTCAGCTTCTGATAGTCATTAATATTTTGAGCAACTTAGTTGCTGGGTCAATGATAATTTTAATTTTCTTTGATCAATTAAGTTGACTAGAACAAGGACCATTCCCCAAGTTTGGCAGCCAATGATAATTTAAAATAAGTAATGTAAAATGATGGCATACATCCAAAGAGTTTTAATGATTTGAAACTCTTTAAAAGTTTTGCTGCTATATTATGAATTAATTGGTATCTAATAATGAGTTATACAGAACCAAATTAAAAATATTAATTAGACAACCATGACATAATTATGGTGCTAAGCCACTATCATTGAATATTTCTTTAATTATATAGAACTCAGAACACTGGACTTAGTAAATGCTAAATTTTAGGAATAGCTATATTTTCTCTATTGGTTATTTACCAGAAATTCTCTCATGTACCCTAATGATTTTCACAAGACTTAAAAACTGTTACATTGATGTTAATTACTACTTGCTGGATCTTCTCATTAATCAATTTTCAAGCAATTAATTCTATCAGAAATGGAAAGCACTGACCAAAGTAAAGGTCATTCCCAGAATAAGACTATGGCAATTAATTTCCTGATTTCTATGTTAATAAGTTGTCACATGTTGTTTGGAAGACATTGATTAGAGTTTATACCATCCATGCAAATTAATGCAGGGCTATTGGTCTTACTGTTGGAAAGAGTAAGGCTGGACTTTAAAAGGAAAAAGACAGAAGGCAAAGTCAGAGCCAGCTACACTATTGGGGAGGCTATATTATCTAATTCCCAAAGATATATCAATACCAGAGACTGTCAAAACTCATTAAAGGTCTCCACAAATTCAGTTTACTTTCTTGGCTGCGTTGAATTTAAATAGTTACATTTCTCATTTAATTGCAAAGTACATAATATTAAGCATGGAAAAATGTTATGCCTTGGAAAATTTTTTATAGGCTATGATAAAATTATTGCTAATAGAATACAGTGTAATATTAAGGCACTTGAATTATATTTTATAAAATATAAAATGTGAATTCATTTATAAAATATGAATTAATTTTTAAATTATATCCACTACTTTAGGCATCTGTATAATTTATTAATTTTTTCAACTATTTTTTTTTGCCACATGAAGGTTTGTAATGTTTCTTCAGTTCTTGAAAGTGATTTGTAATTCATAGATTTAATTAATATATTTTCATGTATGAAGATTTCAAACACTGTATCAGCTACTCAATTCCCATGTAAGTTCACTATTCTGTCATTTTTAGACTATTTTATTTCATTGGGTGTATCTATATTCTGTAGCAAAATACATAGAATAGTATAACAGACACTAACGTATATCCCATCTGGTCTTAATAGATGTAAAAAAATTCATGTTTGTACTTCCAATCCCTTCATATAAAAATAATACAAGTAAAAACTTATATAGTCAAAATTGCCTCCATTATTTCTGCAGTTTTTTTACTCTATTTTCCTAGAGATTTTGGTATTTTAAAGTTGGTACATATTATTTCTATGAATTTTTAAGACATCTTTCCTAGTTGATATGTACAATGGTTAGTTTTTTCACATACAGACATAGGTGTTCCGGGCCTGTGTGATCAGGCTGAAATTGGCTCTCTGACATCCTCCAAGAGGTCCCAGATTGCAAGTGGGCACAGGCCAGGCCGAGCGACACCACTGGTGGTGCATGATTTGGGGCCGGGGAGGGAGGCGGGAGGTTGGCTAGCTGGAGAAGGAACACAGGAGGGCTCCAGGGAATGTCTGGCCTGTCTCACTCAGCCCCAATATACGGGACCCCAGCAGCAAGCTTGCCTTCCAGTTGGAGTATCTCCCCCCTGGCGACGAGTGCCTGTCATAGCAACTGGTTGACCAGTCAACTGTCTGCCCCCTGATGGTCAGTGAACATTATAGCGAGTGGTTGAGCAATCTTAGCATATCATTAGCATATTACGCTTTGATTGGTTGAGTGGATGACCACATGACCAAAGAGTTAGCATATTAGGCTTTTATTATATAGGTTTTCAATATATAGATAGTTATACACACATATATTTTTTTCCATCATATCTATTTAAAAGTCTATTGGAGGACATAATATTTAGTGTGTGTGTTCAGGATTAAATATATATATATATATATATGTGTGTATATTTGCATATATTTTTCATTTTCAAGTTAGTGGCTTGTATTTTAACATTGGTTGCTATTTTACTGTTGACACTACAATATAGTCTGATTTATCAATCTTTTGATTTAGTTTGTACTTTTTAAATAGCTTATTCCCTAACTCTAAAGTCATATATTCTTCTATGTGTACTGCAGAAGTGTTTAAATTTTTGCTTTTCCTGTTTAGGTCTTTCACTTCTCTGCAATTTATTTTTTATTATGGTATGAGGCTTGCATCCAACAATTTTATCACTTTCTTATAGATGGCCAATTCCTCCAGCACACTTTTATTGAACTGTTCATTCATATATATTGACAAATTATCCACTCTGTTAACTACTCAATCTCCATATAAGTTGTCCATTTTTTTAAAAATATATTTATTTTATTGATTTTTTTACAGAGAGGAAAGGAGAGAGATAGAAAGTCAGAAACATCGATGAGAGAGAGACATCGATCAGCCGCCTCCTGCACGCCCCACAGTGGAGATGTGCTCACAACCAAGGTACATGCCCCCGACCGGAATCGAACCTGGGACCTTTCAGTCTGCAAGCCAACACTCTATCCACTGAGCCAAACCGGTCTCGGCAAGTTGTCCATTTTTAGGCTGTCTGTTCTGTTTCTTTGGTGTATCTAACTTTATTCTGTAGCAACATCATGATGGTTTAAATTTATAATGTGTCTTGGTATGTGAGAAAGCCTATAGCTATCTTTCTTCTTCAAAATTAAGTTGGTTGTTACTAGCACTTTATGGAGTGCTTTAGGACACCTTTTCAAATGCTGCTAACGATTGGAACTTTGGTTCATTGTATTAAGTTTGGAGCTTGTTGTTGAGGAGGAAAAACCATCCTTATATTGTCTTTCCATTCATGAACGCAGTATACAGAGGTACCTCGAGATACAAGTTTAATTCGTTCCCTAACCTTGAGGAGTGGGAAACTATGAAACGCTGGAGTCACGGTAAACTGGTAAACTGGTGGGTCATGTGCAGCCAGCTGATCCGCGCGATTACTCCTATCTCAAATGTTGCTCGTATTTCAAAGCAAAAATTGCTCGCTTGCTCACTCACTCGATGGCTCGTATCTCAAAAATCTCATATGTTAGGGCACTCATATCTCGAGGTACCACTGTATATTCTTTTCATTTATCAAGGCATTCTTTTATGTACTTACAGTGTTTTCAGTTTTTCCATCATATCTTTTGCTAGACTTATTCTTCAGAACTTTATAACTTTGTTGCTGTCGCTATAGATACATTTTTAAACATCATATATATATATATATATATATATATATATATATATATATATATATGTGTGTGTGTGTGTGTGTGTGTGTATATATATCTAAAATGCTAAGTGTCGGAAACCAAATATTGTTCTCACTAAATGGATGTAAACAGGAGGCCAGAAGGCTGGTCAACCTTAACTGCTCTGAAAAATCAGAGCTAATTACTCCCTGTTTAGTTGAAACATTATTGGTTGAAGCAACCTCTACCTGTTTGTTTCATGTCAATTTCTGTTTTTGTTATTTCCTGCCTAAAGGCTAGGGGTGTGTCCCAAAGCCTTAATAAAAGGGAGAAAAAGGCCAGAGCAGGCGGCTAAGGAAGGTTCCCGCCTGGCCCCCCAATATCGCCAAATTAATATTTTCTAGTCTCTAATTTCGTTTGCGTGCAGCTTCCTTCAGAACCCGAACCCTGACCCGGGACTCCGGAACCACGCGGGATGTGGAAAGAGGTTCTCACAGCTAAGTGTCCAGCTGTCCGGGTAAGGACATCATGTAGCAACACTCAGTTTTCTCTCCCTAGTGACTAGCCTCCTTGCAGTTTCTTCAGCCCTGGAACATGACTTGCTTTATAGCCAAGTGGAAACATTTCACATTGCAACCAAATGTCTGTGAAGCTTTTCCTCGTGCCTCATTTGATCCTCACAGAAATCCTGGAGTAGGTAGATACGAGACTTGGTAGAATCCTATTTTCTTTTCATTAGTTGAAAAACGGAGATTTAGAAAGTTTAGAAATTTGATCTGACTAAAAAGAAGAAATGGTGAACCTTGAAAATGACTTTAGGTTTTCTTACTGTGCAGAATATAGTCAAACACTGCTACAGTTAAATATTTTACCCTTTGTTCTCCCTGCATGATCTATAATAATAATCTGCTTTGTGTTGATATTTACTGCTGTGTTGCTGACAATTACCTGAAAGAGAAGTTGGGGTGCTTCATTGGGATGGAAAAAGTTTAGTTAAATCAGAAAGCAGGTTTAATTAAGCAAGTTTATTCTATATCTATAAAAGGCTAAATTGATTTGTGCATGCATGATACATATAAAGCTCTGGCTGGTGCCACTTGCAGAGGTGTGTTTCCATCTGTCATTGTCGATTGTGACACTTCTATTATTGAGAAAGGGCGAATAGCGAAATTAAAATATTTCTTCTCATTAATTTCCTTTAAATGTGCATGAATCCATGCACCGGGCCACTAGTATTTTATAATTAGTACTGATGTGTAAGAACAACACTTTTGCCTATCGGTGTTATAAGCTGCAATCTTGCTGAGTGATCTAATTTGCTCAGGGAGAATTTTCTATAGAGACTTTTGTTTCCTACATAGGCAATCATCACGTCTGCAAATAACAACAATTTTGTTTCTTGCTTTTCAGTTGTAATATTTACTTCCAAGGAAGGTACTCAAACATTTTGTTAATAGAGGAGGGTTTGGGAAATTGGGGAGGATGCTACCTGATGAAATTTTAATGCTGGAAGCCACTAAGTGCAGAAGTTTTCCACTAAATTCTATTCTCCCTCCTATTATTAAGCGTCTTCCCTGTCATCTTATAAGTTAGGCCTTTTTCTTCATTGTTTTACATAACTTTTTAAAGTTGAGATTATATTGGATTAATCATGAGCCTAGGTGCTGATGTGTCAAAGATTCACCAATTACTTCCCGGAGAAATGCCATTCATAGAGGCTATGTGTGTGCACACACTGAATGTGTGATCAGTGGGGAGTGGTGGGAAGGAAAATTAGAGCATCACTCTGTAGTAATTCCAGGGTCTCCTCCAGGCCAGAGGGTGAGCCACTTCTTTTGGTTGTTCCAGCACCAAGTAGAAATCTGTAATTTATTTTGTTGAATTGCCCAAATATTGCCCTTTGTTTGTCAATCAAGGCTTAAAATGTCAGTTAGAAATTCATACCTGTGAGATTTGAAGTTTGTTCACTTTTAATAATCTCTCCAAAAAAAAAGGAATACCTGCAGTTTGTGTTTCATTATTTTCATTTATTGTGCCTGTCCAACGAAGTCTACTTCATGCCTGCTTCCTGTTCCATGCCAGCAGTGGTATATAACATTTGACAAGTTATTCCTAAGTTTCCTCATCTATTTAATTGGTATAGAGAGCCTCAGTGTTATAGTAAATCTACTGAAAACAAACAAACAAAAAAACTTTAGGATATTGCCTGGCTTATAGTAAACAATAAATATTACTTTTATTAACAATTTGTCATTATCATAGATCTTAGGAAGAAAATAATTACTAATTCTACAATTGCTTTTTCATTTATATTTAGTGTAGTACACTGTCAAGAAAATAAATTTAACTATAAAAGAATTAAACAGCATTTTGTACAATTAAAAATAATACAACCAACTACTTTTGGTACCAACTACTTTTTATTATTTTTTGTTAATTCTCATCTGAGGATATTTTTCTATTGATTTTTAGAAAGAGTAGAAGGAAAGGGGAGAGACAGAGAGAGAAGACATGGGCTCAGCAGGTGAAACCAGGATTTCATTGTATTGCATTATACTGATATTAAAATGCAAATAATGTTGAATTCTTTCAGTCCCCATTTTAATTGAAACTAAATATGTATTCCAAAGAAGAGATTATCAACTAAGGAGACATTCCATGTTATAAACTCACAAATGTTTTGTTTTTACATAATCTTAATTACTTTTCTTTTTAGTTTTCTTCTTTGCTTAACCTTGAATAGAATGCAAAGATGGTGTTTATCTGTGTAGTACATTCTTAGGTGTTCAAGACCAGTGATTATTCTCTCTGTTCCTTGATGTCCACACCGACTAGCAACAAACCTAATTGTTTGCTTTCCTTTATCACTTGACTAGTTTTCGCAGCTGGATGTACCATGAATTTCAAGATTATTCCAAATTTAGTAAATGAGTTTAACCATAATTTGGCACTGATGAGATCCCTTTCCTTTAGTTTCTGAAAACATAACTACTGAAGCAAATAAAGTACAATCTTATTTGCTTCTAAAAAGAAATAGAAAATAAGTGGAAAGTACATCGACTATTTTGCTTCCTCAAAAATATACTCTCTTAGGGTGATTGTTGCATTGTCTGCTAATGACTTTGAGAGTCTAATCTGACATTGATGTTCTTTATGCATCATTTAATTGTTTCATGTCTAATTGCATTACAACAAAGCCAACATCTGTGGCAATGAAGATATAAAGGATATTTTGTAAACTCAGAAAAGTAGAATGGAGTCACAGAGCAGAATTCTCCATGAAAAAAAATATCAGACGAACCATCTCAATTATATTAAAGACAAAAGATGCCACAAGAAAATAAAAGCCAGCAAATTAGTTAAAGACAGAATTTAAGGACCAACAGTAGATCTTAAGTGATTGACAGCATAAACCGCTCATTTCCTTTGTTTTAGAATAAGAAGAGAGGTTTTAAATTTTATCCTCATTTCTTCTACCAGATGATATTAATGAGGTAATAAACTTCAGGTAATAAAATTCACTGTAATACAATGAACAACTTACAGATGTTCATTCTCAGAGATTACAGTGGTTTAATTTCTTCTTCATAAAATGAGGAATTCATTTTTAGATGACCTACATATTACAACTCTAAGGTCAATATGTACATTTTCAACCTATAAAAATAATTTTTATTACAAAGCACAGGAAAAAGAATATCTGGCATATAGTAGATAGGTAAAGTATCTTACCTACTAATAGAGAAACATGTAAATTGACTGTACCTCTGCTATGCCCACAGCCAATCAGAGTGAGTATGCAAAATAACCCAACAAAGATGGAGGTTAATTTGCATATGCAAGTGGGGTGGGCAGCACCATGGCCCGCTTCTTGGGGTCCAGGTCCACAAGGTACCAGTCCATCGGGCCAGGGAGGTGCGGTGGGTAGCACCAGATGCCACCCAAGGGTTCTGAGTCCATCGCAGGCCCCAGAGGGGCAGTGGCCCACCTAGCCACTCCTGCTGGGTCCTGGGGAGGGGAGGCCCACCCACCTAGTCATCCTGTGGGGGCCCGGGAATCACTGCCCAGGAGAGGTGTGGCTGGGACTGCTTAGCTACTCCCATGAGGGCCCGGGATCATCGCAGGCATGGGGTTGCTGAGACACAGACCAGGCCTCTGGCCACAGATTCACAGCTTCACAGAGACCAAGAGCAGGGATCTGCCTCACCTGAAGGGAGAGAGAGGTTCTGCAGTGACCCCAAGATGCGGGTGGGCCAGGCCAGGGATCAAGGGGCATTGAAGGATGCCCGGGAAGAGGGGCAAGGACCTGCAGCCCTGCAGTGCCACCTCAGTTGAGGGGTGCCGCACTGCAGGGAACCAGACTGACCAACGTGATTCAGAGAAGCTCCCAGTGCTAATGGCCTCGTCCAGGCAGCCTTCACATTTCAAGACATCCTGCTCCTGCTCCTGCCTTGACCCAAAAGCAAGCCTGTGCCATCCATGCGTTGGCGGTGAGTGTGAAGCCTTCCACCTGCTCTGAAGAAGCGGGCAGTAAAGAATGGGGTCAGAGGACCAGAGAGAGGAAAGAATGTGGAGCATCAACAATGAAGAGGTGCTTGAGAGAGAGGCTCGGAAGCCCGACAAGAAGGTTTGTTCTGTTTGCCCAGTGGCTGCCCCTTAGGAAGGGCAGAGAGCATGGCTCTGAGGGCTCCCTGTGCGCTGAGTCAAGTTCCACAGCCACTGGAATCGGCCTCAGTGTCCTGGTCTGTAAAATGGATTTAAGTGTGTCCCAGTGTCTTCACTGAGCTTTGATGGAGAATTGAGATACTATATAAAGAAAGTGAGGGAAGAAGTGAAAAAGAAAAGGAAAGGCAAACAACACAACAGTAAGACTGGAAGGAACCTGTAAACCCATTGTCCTTGAATAGGGAATATAGTCAATAGTGTTGTAATAACTTATGATGCCGCGTGGATACTGAAAATACTGAGGAACACTTTGTAAAGTATATGATTGTCTGACCACTATTCTGTAACTAATATAAAACCTGAAACCAATACAAAATAATGTTTAATGTAAAGAAATGAAAATTAGAGAGAAATTTTTATAAATTTCAAAGTTCAAATAAAGGCTGTAAAGGAAGAAAGGGGGAGATTAAAAACAGTGTTTTTCATCTTATCACTTTATTGTCTTTTCAGTACATGAAAAAGATAGTTGTCTTTATATGGTGCTTTTATACTTTTCTAAGTCATTATCTTATATTAATTTCAGGACAACTTAAAGACATTATTCAAAGAAAGGAAATCTTAGTGTCTGGTCCCAATGATTCAATCATCAAGCCCTTATTGTAAAGCAGGGTTAGTAAAATTTTCTGGGAAGGGTCATATCTATACTAATAAAAGCCTTGGGGGTGAGATCAGGCCAGCAGGGGAGGGTAGTTGGGGGCAATTAGGCTGGCAAGGGAGCAGTTAGGGGGTAATTAGGCAGGCAGGTGAGCAGTTAGGAGCCAGTGGTCCTGGAATGAGAGGGATGACTGACTGCAGGTTTAGGTCCAATCCCACAGGGGTCCCAGATTAGAGAGAATACAGGCTGGGCTGAGGGACACTCTCCCCAGTGCATGAATTTCGTGTACTGGGCCTCTAGTATTAGATAAATGAAAAACATAAATCTATAAATTGTCTTAGAGACTGGCATGAAGTGTGCAAAAAATGCACTAGACCAAGATATTGAATTAGAAAACAAGCATGAAATATTTAAGGGTAAAAAAGGTGATTATATTTATATCTATTAGACAAAGTTACCATCTGTGTTGACTTAAAGAATATAATCTCAAATGAACACACTTCCTCTGGTGGCTCCTATTGTTTACTATTGTATTTTTAACATACATTTGTATAATATCAAGAAACCAATTTATTTTGAAGTATTCCCTGTGGTGCATAGAAACCCCTAAATTGTTGATTTTGAAGAAAGCTAAAACATGCAAGAATTCTTACATTTTTTTTTACCATCTCTTTGATTAAATAATTGAACAAATAAACAAATGAATTGTGTTATTGGTCAACCAGTCTGGTGAGTAAGCAATTCTTCCTTAGCGGTAGCTTACATGCTAGAGCAAAAGACAGATATGGAAGAGAATTTAAAATGTATTAGGTATGAATTTGGATATAGAAATCACCTGGCCTAGACTTTTGTGTGCATTCCCTGAAAAAGTGGCATTTAAATTGAGACTTGGTAAACAGGCAGGAGTTGATTAAGAAAGGAAAGAGAGGGGGGGTTGAAATAGGGGTTCAGGTAGAAGGAAGAACAGGCAAAAATCTTGAGGCAAAGAAGAACATAGCGTGTCTGAGAAACAGGGAAGTCAGCATGGCTGGTGCACAGACAGCAATGTCTAGGCACCAGCCATGTGCCTATGATAATATGTCTATCATATGATTTATGAAATGAAATGAAAAGGCAGGGAAAATGTCACTACCTCTTATGACAGTATATGAAATGCAAACCTCAAAACTTTGCATGATTCCCTCAAAATGATCTCTGAGTGGGTTGTGTTGATAGATGTCAGCCTCCAATCAAAGCCACTTGCCCTCTTCCTTCTTTTTTTCTGGAAAGGTGCATGCTAAATCTCCCCAAGACGCAGCTAAGTTGTGCCAAAGTACTGGGCAATGAGATGTTTGGAAAGTCTCAGTGGAGGGTGTCACTTTTAATAAAAACCAAAGCCTCATTAGGATGAATTACTTTTACCCCATTTATCTTTCTCTGCTTTTGCTGTCTCGATGGTCAATACGAGAGCTGAAGATACTACAACCATCTTATGAGGATTCATTCCTGCCTGTTAAGGGTGGTAATGCAAAAGATAGAAAGAGCCTGAGGCTGGGGGTAGAGGATCAGACTGGCTTTGCAGTTGATATAACTGGAAGCCCTTAGCACTGTGCATTACACAGATGGTGCAACCCTATGCAGATGCCTTGCCTGAGTCTGCAATTGTAGGTGTCACCCACCTTACCAGAATGGAGTGGTCCATTCCTATACTTACTTTAGTGTGAGACAAATAAAATGCGTATCAATTAAAGCCACCAAATTTGATTTTTCTCATAACTGCTGCCAATCACTTTTCTAACTTTCAACAGTTTTATAGTTTACATGCTATTGTTGAAAGTACACATATTGCCTAAGGCAAAACTATTTTAAAGCCCTGCTAGTGTAGCTTAGTGGTTGAGTACCTATGAACCAGAAGGTCATGGTTCGATTCCTCATCAGGGCACAAGCCTGGGTTGCAGCTCAACACCCATTGGGGGCGTGCAGGAGACAGCTGGTTGATGATCTTTTCTCATCACTGATGTTTCTATCTCTCTCCCCCTCCCCCTTCTTTTCCAAAATAAATTTAAAAAAATATATTTTTGATAGAGTGCTCTTTCTATGTGAATATATAATTACAGCCCCAGGCAATATTCTAATATGTAATTACTCACCCAAGCAATATTTTAAACAACTCAAATGTCATCTCCTCAGAGAGTCACTCCCTGTTTCCTCCAAGCAAAATTAGTTATTTCCAGTGCTCCCGAGGAACGCTATGCATTGATTAGTTATCATACCGTGTTTCAATTCCTTGTTCATATCTCCATCTTCCCCATCAGCTGTGAACTGCATAGGGTACTGTTCTTATCATATTAATCTTCTAACCATATTTCCTAGAACATTATACTATTAATTTGGAATATTAGTGCTAGTAAATGTTTGTTATTCTCCAAATTTCATTTAAGTTTTATTTTAACAAGCACTTATACAGTGCTTACCATATTCCATTCACCCTTTTAAATAATTTATAGACATTGTATAATTTAATAAATTTAACACATCTACCCTTTGAGGTAGGTGCAACTATCTTCCCCATTTAATAGATGAAGAAACTGAGACCTAGAGGACTGAAGTAACTTGCCCAAGGTCACAGGTCTAATACATTATGGAGCTTAGATTGGAACTGAGATAAGGATGTTTGTGTTTGAAATAGAATCTCAGAATCAAATTTTAGATGGAAGAAATCTTAGAGATGTTCTGCTCTCTTTTTGTAAATAAGAAAATATTATATTGAGTCATTAAGTCAATTATTAAGAGCTATAATATATTCATATACATTAACTACTGTGTCAGAATGCTAACTGGTATAAATGCTCAAACTTTGAAGTCCCAGTCTCCTGATTTATAGGTTAATGCTGCTTCCTTGGATCCCTAAGCTGAGTTTGCATCAAAATCACCTGGGCAGCTGAAACCAATTTGACTCAGTGGATAGAGCGTCAGCCTGTGGACTGAAAGGTCCCAGGTTCGATTCCAGTCAAGGGCATGTATCTTGGTTGTGGGTACATCCCCATTCGGGGGTGTGCAGGAGGCAGCTGATCAATGTTTCTCTCTCATTGATGTTTCTAACTCTCTATCTCTCTTCCTTCCTCTCTGTAAAAAAATCAATAAAATATATTTTAAAAAAATCACCTGGGCAATTAATGTGGCAATACAGAGTCTAAGACCCACCTTTCAAAGATTTGGGATACAGACCTTTGCAAATAGTCCCAAGACTATTAGGATATGCTGGTATACACAGGTTTTAAAATTGTGAGCCTGCGGTACATATGGATCAGTCTACGTTTGATCAGAAAACTAGAACCACTATAACTATTATGGTGATAAAGCATTTAATGTAGGCAGTAGTGTTTACCAATTAGGAATTAGGAAGAAGCTGGGATAATAAAGGTCTGGAAGAGTGCAGTTGGAGCACCAGAGAAACAGCCAGAAATGGTGTCAGCACTGTAGCACATGGAGCAGATAGAACTTGGGGAAATGTGATACCTTCTAATGAAGTCTATATACTCTTTGCATCTAGGTGCCACAATCTTCAAACAATAGTGACTTCACTTCACTTCTACTTTGCAAATTATATAAAGAAACTCTTCTCATGGCCAAACTCGAACTCAGAGTCATAAACATAAATTAGAAGCTTCTGGGACTGTCATTGCCCCTTTAGAAAGGAGATGGGTGGTGCTGAGTGGTGTCCCCATGACCCTCAGCGTCTGTATGTACATCCTTGCTTGGTCTACTCTCCTTAAGAGTGGGCAAGGTCTGTGACTTGCTTCTAACCAATGGAATATGGCAAAGGTAATGAGATGTATGTGATTACATAAGATTATAATTCTTTTGCTGGAGTCTCTTTCTTGATCATTGGCTTTAAAGAAACAAGAGGATACAAATTCTACAGCTCTAAGGAAATGAATGTTGTTAACACCCATGCAAGTGGGTAAATGGCCTTTTCTCTAGCCGAGCTTCCAGGTGAGAACCCAGCTCTCGTCACACTTTGACTGCAACTTCATGAAAGGTCTTGAAGCAGAGAATCCTGCTGAGCCATTCCCAGATCCCTAACTCCCAGGAACTGTGAGATAATAAATGTTTATTATTTTAAGCCAATACGTTTGTTGTAATTTATTATATAGCAGTAGATAAACAAATATGATAGACAGCCTGGTACAGAAAATACCTAAAAGTAAATTGTTGACATTACTACAACTTGAAATGTGGGCATTAGCTTTGGGAATGAATGGTGAGCAGAAAGGGATTTTCAGTGGACATGGAAAAATGATGAGCTATTTTAGTGAGTGGCAAAATATTGGGTACACCTGGGCCAGATCTAACTTGGAAGACAGTATATATGGTGACTTTGATCTAGTTCAGTGGTTCTCAACCTTCCTAATGCTGGGACCCTTTAATACAGTTCCTCATGTTATGGTGACCCCCAACCATAAAATTATTTTCTTTGCTACTTCCTAACAGTAATTTTGCTACTGTTGTGAATCATAATGTAAATATCTGTGTTTTCTGATGGTCTTAGGCGACCCCTGTGATGGGGTCAATGGACCCCCAAAGGGGTCGTGACCCACAGGTTGAGTACCATTGATCTAGTTGCTATTGAGGCAAAATATTGAAAGTGGGAGCTGACTACAACTAACTGCATTTGAAAAGGTATTGAAGAAAGAAAGAAACTTGCGGGGTGGGGACAAAACCAATAGTTTGCAAGCAGACTTCAGAGAGTGTAAAAGTAATTCAGAAATGGCACTGCTATAAATAACACTATTTCTCAACAAATCCCAAGTGTCCATGATGGCAGAGCCTCATATTAAAGATCAAATCAAGAGCATGGCCAAAACAGTCTAAATTAGAGCCTGGGAAGAATTTAAGAGAATAGTTAGTAAATTCTTTCAACTATAAGAAAAGGACTCCCAGAAAACCTAAGGGCATAGTCTCACAAAAATCCAAGGGCCCCACACTACCCTCATTAAGTCCTTGAGTGGATTTTGGCACAGGTGAAGTCAATTGTGCAGAGCGCTGCATTTGACACACAAATGTTTGAGAGAAGCGTGCTGGCACACCCTTGTCCCCCTGAATTTAAAGAACCAAAGATGTATTTGAATGCAAAGGAGCTCTGGTTTCCACTGAAACATATGTGCTCTTAAGCTCTCTTCAGAAGTGGATGTCCAAAATGGGAAAAAGGAAGGACCTCTCAGAACTATGAAGAAGCAATAACTAGGGAGAGACTCCTGACAGAGTAAGTGGAGCTGAATAAAGGGAAATTATGTAGTCTAGACTAGAGCAAATTCTCATTTATCCAGCAGTATTTCAGAAATTTGGGGGAGTGGTGATTGCGGTGTGCTGGAAATCTACCTTTTGGTTGGAAATGTTATTGTAATTATTCTGTTCCTCTTCCGCCACCAGATATCAGAAGTGTGGGAGCATATGACTTGATTCTTAGTCTATATTTCTTGGACCAGGAGCAACACAATTGAACTTGAAAAATATACAGCATTCTGCACTCAAAGACTGGTGCCATCATTGGGTGAAGCATTTGGGGTATCTTCTTTTGGGCGTGGTATTTTGTATGGAAAGGCACATAAATATTTTTGAGCAATAAAGTGGAAAGTGGTAGACTAGGTTATTTAAACAATATTCACTTTTTTTTTTTGCACCACACTTGCTTTAGAAAAGTGTATTTTCCTGTCTCACTGTTATTGGCATTTGCATTATAACTTAACTTGGCCAAAGGAATGTGGGCAGAGGTGGCAGTGTACCAGTTACAGCTTGGAAGTTACCTAAAGTTTCTGCTTGTCCTTTGGGAAGCTCCAGAACTTTCCAAAGAGGAAAACATGGCCCTAAGTGGCTATTTCCCTTTTGGCCTGGGTCCAGAATAAATATAAATGAATCAGAGCTACTGATCTGTGAGTGGGAAAATAAATGTTTGTTATTGTATGCCACTGAGTTTAGGGTGGTTTGTCATAAAAAAAAAAGCTGTCTGACATCAAGCTTGATTAAGTTCTTTGGTTATGTTATTATTTATTCATATTCTATCCTGTCTCCTAATTAGAACAACCAGTCACCCTAATGATTAATTAATATGTAATGCTTTATATATAGATTCAAAAGGATAATAGAAACCATTGCTCATTCATTCTAATGTGTGCTATACATATTAAGTACATAAGAACAAATAAAGCACCATGATATATACAGCCAACTCTCAGAGGTATGTCTATCCTAGATAGATAGATAGATAGATAGATAGATAGATAGATAGATATTGATTTTGGCCAATATATTTTGGCCCTATCTTTCTTATTATCACTGCATCTTCACTGTGTGCATCTTCAAGGATAGGTAGGGAATAAGGAGTATAGAAAGGTACAAGGAACTATAAAGTAGGAAGTTATAAAGAGTTATAAGCAAGGGAACATACCTGTAGCTGTACATGATACCTTGGGATGGGCAGAAATACACAAGTTCAATTTGCTCTAACTTCTGTTGTTAGTGCTGTCAGTGTACTTCCTGAACAGAGGAAAATTCTATCTCTTCTTGTCATGTTGACAGATTTTGCTACATAAATAGATAGCTATGTGGGAAGACACTAAGGTGTGAACTTCCCCCATGCATTTTAATTGGTTGAAGTGTGGGATTGAGTATTTAAATGGCAAGGGTGCCCATCAAATGAAGTCCAGATATCTACTTTTAGTCTGTAAAGTGGGCATTACTTAGTTAACAGTGGGACTAGTTTGCTGTACACTAGTAACTAGCTCATCGGTCCCAGAAGCAGTTCCAAGGTGGGTGTTTTGTGATCTGTAGAGAAAACACATATTCCCGTGTTCTTTTTTCCTTTTAAATCATCCCTGAAAAGAGTTGCTTTGGAAAACAAACTTTGGACATCAAGTTTTTTTGCAGACAAAAGATAAAGCCCATAATTAATTTTCCCCTAGAGGCTTTTTTAAAGCATGCATGAAGTATTAATTGACACGTGATTAATCGATTGATAAATTGATTGAACAAATATATACTTAGTGTTTACAATATTACAGGCCCTGAAGTCATCAGTAAAAATGGATAGAAATGTTCACTGCTACCCTAATGCTTATATTTGATATACCAGTAAATTAGTAAGAGGAGAAATTATTAGATGATTATAAATTAAGTTTCATAGAAATGATATTTCCTAAATAATCAAATCTACCCAGCTGGTATGCTCAGTGGTTAAACATCGACCTAGAGGCCACAGTTGATTTCTGTTCAGGGCTCAAGCCCTGTTTTCAAGCTAGATCCCCAGTAGAGGGCATGTAGGAGGCACCCAAATGATGATTCCTTCTCATCATTGATATCTCTTTCTTTCTCTCCCTCTTCCTTTCTCTCTGAAATCAATAAAAGCATTTTTTTTATAAAAGAAATAAGGGACTGAGACAGGCCAAAAAAGTCTTTCCTGAAAAGGTGAAATTTAAGCTAAAACTGAAAGGAGCTGACATATGCATATGGAGGGCAGAGCATTTCAGCAGAAAGAGAAGCATGTGCCAAGCACCTAACATGGGGAAAAGCATGATGAAATCAAGAAAGAGCAAGGAAGGTGACGAGTAAGGCCTGAGGAGAAGGTGGTATGAAATGGGTGAAAGCTAAGGATTAGGTCAAACAAAACCTTGAAGGCCATATGGTAAGGAAGTTTATCAATGTGCAATAGATAGCTTTGAGAGGTTGGACAAAGCTATCTATTGTACATTGATAAAATTTATGTTTTAAGATGTGTTGAGAGTCTATCGAGGGGTTAACAATGGAAATAGAATGATGAGCTAGAAGGCTGTTACAATAGGTCAGATGAAAGGGGAAGGTGGCCAGATTAAATAGAATAGGAGAGGCCTGATGGATTCCAGGTATATTTTGGAGGTAGATCTGATAAGATCTATTGATGGGTTACTTTTTAAAAGTGAAAGAGAAAAAGAGGATATGCCTCATGGTTTTCTAATTTGAACAATTTACTTATTAATGAGAAGTTATAATGGATGGAGGTCAAAAGTTCTATTTTAAGATGTCTGTGAAGCATCTAAGTATTGAAGCGAAATAGTCGTGCATATCTCTTGGGACTTCCAGGAGAAGACTGGACTAGAGATTTATTATTTTAGTTGTTGTTGTTTTGTTAATTCTCACCAAAGGATATTTCCTCCATTGATTTTGGAAGGGAGGGAGAATGGGGCGGGGGGAGACAAAAATGAGGGAGAAACAGAGGAGAGGAGAAATAGAAACATCAACATGAGAGAGACACACACAGATTGGTTGCCTCCCACACCTGCAACCAAGGTATGTGCCTTTGACTGGAAATTGAACCCATGACCCTTTGGTCTGTGGACTGACACTCTAATCACTAAATCAAGCTGGCAATAGCTGGACTGGAGATTTAAAAGTAGATAGCAGCATAAATATGTACTTAAAGCTATGGGGCTAGAAGAGATAGACAAGATAGTAGAAAGATAAGAGAAAAGTCCATAATGGAGCCTGAGGAACCAGAACATTAAATATTCAGTTTTAGAATAAATTATCAATGAAAAACATGACTAGAGTAGAAAAAAGATAGAAGTATGATGTAATCAAACACACATTGCTCCTTCATGTGAGAGTGAATTCGTGAGCAGGTGGGAAATTCCTGCATTTACAGAGCAGATACAGGGAAAACCAACTTTCCTCCCAAAACAGACTCTGATCCCTAAGAATAACTTCCAAAAGCCCTATTTTGACATTTAATGTCTTCAACAACCTCTCTAAGACATTTCCCTTCATGTGCCCCTGAAGAAAATTTCCCCTCCCAAGCCTTTTTCTTGAGACAAGAAACAGAAGAAATGGTCTTTGTTAGGGAGAGCAAAAAGTGCATGGATCAAATCAGACTCTTATGAGAGTGAAAAGAGAGTCAGTAATAACATCATTAAAATAGGTATAAACCACCCAGCTGGTGTGGCTTACGTGGTTGGGCTTGTCCCATGTACCAGGAGGTTACTGGTTCTGGTTGGATTCCCAGTCGGGGCACATACCTGGTTGTGCGCTCCATCCCCATAAAACATATTTAAAAAACAAACAAATAGCTATAAACCTGGAATGTTTTGGGGAAACCTGGAAATGTGCCCACAGAAGATTTTGGCAATGGAGAAATTGGATATTTGCGGTCTTCAGTGCCCTTATTTTTCAATTCCTTTTAGAGTTCTACCCCAGAGTTTAGTGTTTTTATTCTTTGCAATGACAAGCTGTTTTAGCTCTCCAATTGTGCCGGTTATCTCTAAGCATCCCCATGTTTCTTCAATTTTCAAATCTTTCCTAATGAGGAAACCTAATGTGCTTATTAGAACTCAAATAGCTTATATCTAAATCCAAGCTAATCCATGATGCTAATTGATTAACTTGGTTAATGCACTTTCTTTTATTATTTTCAAGCAACTGAACCTGAATTGTAAGGAAACAAGGCATTGAACCCAAGGGAAGAACCACTATAAAACAATTTTGAGCATCTAGGACTTTTCTGCTCCATGTTTTTCTACTGTAGAGTTCTCTGTCTATGGAATGTCCCAAAAGCTCCAGCCCTGAATTCTATAAAAGTTAGGTAGGACATATAAGATGTCAAATTTATCCTGTAGGAAGGATGTATTTAAGCACTTTGAAATCATATTATATTCTCTAAGACTCTGGATCCTTTTTTTATTGCAAGATATATTTCTATATTAATGTGGGAAAAACATTAATTAATTAATTTCATTAAGGAAAGGAAGCCCTTCAGAGAAAAAAGCATTCACGCTCACAGCAAAAGTGTAACCTTCCTTCCGCAACAGGACATGGAGATAATTGCCTGGCCTCTCCACTGTTTTATTCCTTTCTTTGGTCTCATTGGTGAACGTTTGCCATTCCCTTATGTGGTACTGACTAATCCAAAGACTAAGACTAAAGCCATTTGCCTGGAGACAATTGAAACTATTTAATTCCTGTCCTCTGTATTCTTGGAGTTTGCTCAGTCTCCTCTCCTGGTAGGCAAGTATGTGTGTGTGTTGGGGGGTGGGAGGGCGGGGCTTATTTTCCCCTTTGAAGCAGCTGGCTCTTGGTTTCTTTTATTGTCAATTTATTGCGTGCCCATCTTGTTTTTCTCCCACTCAGGATAAAATATTCTTAAACTTCAGGAAATAGAGAGGACCCCATGAAGTCTCGGTAGTTAAAAATCTCTAGGCTCAAGTGATTAGAGCTGAGAAGTGGTCTAAGGACATAACAGTAAGTTTTGGATTTAGGCTTGTGTCTTATGCTCATAGAATACAAGATTGTTTTTTGTTTTTCTTAACAAGTCTCTAAACCACATGCTAATGATAAGACAAAACCCTTGCATTTTCTCATTGTCACTAACTTTCTGGAACAGAGTAATCTCAAAAATAATGACTGTGTCAGCCAATCAGTAGGAATGAAGAGAGAGTATAAAGTAGATTAGAAGAAAAACTCACGTTCTTTGTCACTGAACCCATTCTGAATCTCCTTGGTTTTGAAAAAAATCCTCCCTCTCTATCATGTTGAGGAAATATATTGAAGTAATGTCAATTATCCACTAGTTTCTTCCTCTATAAACATGTTTAATCTAGTTTCCGTAACTGGGTCCATGCCAAATAGGGATGTATATTAGAAAGTTAACAAATCAGAAGAGCTGATTATAGAATCTTTAAATGAGTATAACAAAAATTCAATGCAAGTAATGCCCTAGTATTGAGTGTATTGAGTGTCACAAAAAGGAAATCAAACTGCATAATTATGAAAGGCAGAGAGGATAGCCTTTGGGAAATATACTTCTCCATTTGGAGAGATTCTCAGAGATGCTGTGGTTACATCACTAAAGGACTTTAAAACCAGATGACCCATTCTATGTGAATTTGATATGGAGTACATCTCAGTCAACAGCCACTTGTCAGTAAAAATCCACAGAATGACTGCATGCTTATAAAAATGGAATTAAGGTAAGAATATCTAATGGTAACTATAGTAGTAGAGCAAGAATAGAAAGAATGCATATAAGTTCCAGGTTTGTAAAAGTAAATCCTCTCTCTAAGTCATACATTTCTCATATATGTTGTAGTTCAGAGATCAAAAACATAACTATAAATTGTGTCACTTTGTATGTGTGACGTTTTATTTTCTGGAACAGAGGTCTATAGCTGTTTTCAGATTCTCAGAGTCTGTGATATAAAATGTTTCAGATTTTTTTTGAGCCTTATGGATGTGTTTATAGCATTCTATTACACGTGTTTATAATATTCTATTACAACAAGAATACTGGGTTTAGAAAATCTTTTGTTTTAATGCAACTCCCATATTGCCTAAAAACAAATTACTCCAGATATACCACCCCATACTGGTAGCTGAGTGATTAAATCAGAAACATTTGGGTAAGAAACAAAATTAATATTTACATAAGTAAATATTTGAAGTTCCTGCCACCAGAGCTTCTAAGAATCCCCTACTGTCTGTATTTCCCTGGGCCATTCACTGAATCTGTCCTTCATTGGGAACTACAGGAGTCAAAGGTCACTTCATAAGGATAAAAAAATATCTGAAACACTTCATAATCGCTTATACCTTCTCTTTGTATTACCACATGACCACTGAGGGGAAGGTCTACATGAGTCTTAAAGGTCCCTGAAACCAAATTTTGCCTGTAAGCAAACGCTTCCTGGAAAATAGAGCTGACCTAGAATAACTTGGCTCCGGCTCATTCTCTGTGCCACTCACAATGCCTTGGGGATGACCCTAGATCAGAGAGTTTTACGTTTCCATAGTCAGGAACTTTTAACAAAGGAAGAGTTCTAAATAGCATTTTCATCTCGCTGCGTGTTGTGGTACAGATAATCTTGTTTCATAAATGTTTATCACATCTGTCAGTTGCTAGAGATGGAAATTGGCATTTTTTAATCCCCAGTGACTCACAGAAACTTATCCTTTGACTCATCCATACACTCAAATCTTTTCACACATTAAAAAAAATGTTCTGGAAATCAAAATACATTCTATTTGTGTTCTTTCCAAAATTAGCCCAAGAAGTAGGTACAGTAAAACTGCATGTACTACATCAGCGCTCTCCAGATGGTAAAAGCAAAATAAAGTGTCAGATCCACATTCCCTCCTTCCTCTCCTTTTCCTCAATGTACAGTATAATAATGGTTACTGGTCTGAAAGTCAGACATTTCCTTAGCCTCTAAGCTGTACTGAAAACAAGAATTAAAGTAATATTATGAGCCAATTTTGTTTTAAAAATATCACAGTTTTTCTCCCTCCATAGCAAACTCATTCATGCCCACTTACTTCAATTACTTTCTATAGGGAATCAACTTCCAGGTTTTATTGCCAAGTCATCCTTTCTTTCTTTCTTTTTTTTTAAAAATATATTTTATTGATTTTTTTTACAGAGAGGAAAGGAATAGAGAGTTAGAAACATCGATGAGAGAGAGACATCAATCAGCCGCCTCCTACACGCCCCCTACTGAGGATGTGCCTGCAACCAAAGTACATGCCCTTGACCAGAATCGAACCCAGGATTCTTCAGTCCGCAGGTTGATGCTCTATCCACTGAGCCAAACCGGTTTTGGCCATCCTTTCTTTTAGAGCTCCAGACCAGTATACCCAATTCCCTTCCTGATAGCCACATTATAATTAACCTTGTAAACATGCAAATTATGTCACTCTCTTGCTTACAGTCATTCATTGACTTCCTACATTTTAGATATAATTCAATACTTTATTGGACAATAAGAATATATGTATCACGTGGCATCTGTTTAGCTCTCTGGCCTCAGTTTTATCTCTTCACTCCTTTTTTTTTTTTTGCCAAAGACTGCATCAATATGCACCCTTTCTGAACATAAAGGGGGGATTATATTTCTCATTCACACTTGTAGCTAGGATGGGAACAAATGAACACTTTTCTTCAATAGAATGTGAGTGAAAAGGACATAACCCACTTGCAATACCAACATTTCCCAAGCGATTCATTTTGCCCCTTGGAAGAGAAAGTTTCTGAAATGGCAAACCCCTCACCACTTGGAGGAGAGACCCCATAGGAACCACTTGGCCCACTTTGGACATCAGCAAGAATTAAATACCCAGTATGTCACATTGTTGAGACCTTGCGTTATTTCTTAGAGCATTTGTTTTTTATTTTTCAATCTTAACTGATAAGCTTCAATCACAAGATTTTTTAACATTCATTGTCTTGCTTTGAAACAGCAGCATCTATTCACAACTACAAAGACAATCTCAGTCACAAATATGCTTCTGTGAGAAGAATTCTAATCTGGTGTCGTTCTCCTGTTGGGAATCATGTCAGCATGAGGCTGCTTTCCTCTTGGGAGTCCTTTCTAGCCATTGAAAAGAATCCACATCTGCCTTAGAAATGCCTCCTATGGCTTGGAAATGCTGTCAGTGAGTGCTCCAAATTTTTTTCTAGGTTAGTGGAAAAAAAAAGCTGGTCCATCCTCCCAGTGGGGCCTTTTCCTGTCTGTAAATTGAGGCTTAGTAAATCTAAGAATTTTAGCTGATTGACTCAATGGGAGTCTGGGAAGTCTTTCCCTACCGAGTTGAAGTGTAAAGTCTGTAAACCAAGGTAGAAGGCAAAATTTTTAAGTTCTAAAGGGATGATCTATGATCCAAGTGTGGTTATTTATTCATGAAAGGAACCCCTGCCCTTAGAGTATAAATTCTCAAGTGAAGATTGTGGTGCACATGGAATACCCAGGAAATTTTATTTTCAATAAGTATGTTTAAGATATACAGAAGAAAATATTTTCCTTGGCTAGACTGAATTATTCTGAATATAAACAGAACTTTCTTTGGTTTTGGATATATTTACATATGTAGAAATTTGAGCTATATAAAATGATGAATAGAAAACATTAGCATTAGCATTTTTGTTCACAAAATATCAAAAAGTAGAATATGCCTATGAAATTGATTATTTGAATTGTGTTCTAGCAAATAACACAGATTATTGGGCTAAATTGATAGCACAATCTGTTAATTATTCATTCATTTATTCAAAATTTTCTGCATTCATGGATCTAATATTCTAGTTGGGGAAGAACAACAATAAATAAAGTAAAATGAGTAAATTATAAGTTAGTTGGAAGGAAATAAGTACTATGGATAAAAATAAAAAGGGAACAATAGTAAAAATTTGTTGGGGGAGTTATGAACCAATAATCCCTCAAAACTATAAATGAGACATTTATTTATTGCTACTATAACAGTGTAATCAGTGTTCTTAGTTGGTGAACAGCATTTCTTTACATAGTGATTCAAGGACAGAGGGTCCTTCCATCTTAGCTCTGCCTTGGCAGAAAGAGAGAGAACTGAATTCAATTGCTATTTTTTAAAAAGCCCAGGTTTTATTTAAATTGTTTCATATATATACAACAAGTATATATAAAACACATATGTGTAATATAAGTACAAATAAAATTAATACCTCTACATTCTATATCCAGTTAAAGACCGTAGACAGACAACAGCATGGTGCTTACCAGAGAGAAAGCAGGTTGGGGGAGGTAGAAGATGACAAAGAGGGAAAATATGGTGATAGAGGGAGAGTTGATTTGGGGTGGTGAATACAGAATGTAATATACAGATTATGTATTATAGAATTATACCACTAAAACCTATATAATTTTCTTAACCAATGTCAAGCCAATGAATTCAATGGAAAAAAGAAGAGAATCATTTCTTACTAGGACCTTCTAAATCCCACAGCAATCACATGTTCCTCTAGCCCAGAGGAAATCACGATCCTAAATTTTCTGTTGACAATTCCTTCACCCTTCTGTTGGAATTTGCTACATACTTAGCTCTACTTAATGTACTATTTCATTTTTTCCTGTTTTTAAACAATATATTATTGCACACATTCAATATAAATTTAAAACATATATTTTTATATCTGGAACTTTTCCTTTAATAGTTTTGGACCATGTGTAACCAAAAGCAGAGAAAGTGGGACTGGAGATAAGGGGGTACTGCAGTACATGGGTATCTAAGAGGGTGCTGCAACTCAGTAGTCCTAAATGAGCTAATCATTTACTCTGTGCTCTATCTCCGTTATGCTCCTCCTGATACTCCTGATCTAGGTTAACTTCAGTCACCAAAGAGAGTTGATACTTCTTTTTACGGTATCCTCCTTTTCTACATATTCACATCTAATGTTTGTAAGCCTCATCAATCAAATTTATAATTATGGTTCAAAATCCCTATCTTCTTCTATTCCAGTGGTTCTCAACCTTCCCAATGCCACTTTCCTTTAATGCAGTTCCTCATGTTGTGGTGACGAAAATAATTTTATGGTTGGGGGTCACCACAACATGAGAAACTGCATTAAAGGGACGTGGCATTAAGAAGGTTGAGAACCACTGTTAAGTATCTTAATTTTTTTTTACACATATGGCCTATTTCTTTGAAATGTCTGAGAAGAGAAATACAGTTTTTACATTTATATTCTAACCTGGGCCTGAAGAATAACATACAAGGTAAAGTACTTCCTAAACTCCTAAAAACAACCCTTTTTAAAATTACCTTCTTTACATTTTTCTTCTCACACTTATTCCACTAATGACTTTTCACTATGATCTTAACTACAACCAAACTTTTGCTTAAGGACATTTGTTTAATCCATGAATCCTCTATAATATCAAGAGAGGGACCAGAGCTAGTAGACAGTTAATAAATGTTTGTGAAATGGAATAAATCTACATATGTTTATTATTTAAAGTTTTGATTTTGAATGAAAAGGTCTAGGATATTGATTTATTACTGAATGTAAAACGTCTGCATAACCCTATTTGTTCACCTTTGTAGCAGCCACTTTACATGTTCTTATGTATAAACAAATGTTCTTTCCCCTTGTTACGCATTTCTGATCTACTTTATTCCTTCATTTCTGCTTTTTATATTATACTCCCATTTCTCTTCTCCTAAATTTTATTTTTTTCATTATCCAAGTTAAACCTTTTCAGCTTTTCAATAATCATAATCATTAAAGCTTTCTACATCATCATGGAGAATTTTTATCTTGGAAAACGACCTTAACATTTGGACTTGTGATTTTCTGCCACTCAGTTGAACTGTAATCTTTAATCATCACAGTGGCTGAAAATGTGTCAATTTTAAAGGCTTCCAAAGAAATGTGAGCAGT
The DNA here is from genome assembly GCA_004026805.1 of Lasiurus borealis. Lineage (NCBI taxonomy): Eukaryota > Metazoa > Chordata > Mammalia > Chiroptera > Vespertilionidae > Lasiurus > Lasiurus borealis. Next base: position 77,205 of record PVJN01004779.1, read on the forward strand.
TTCTTTTCTTTTTTGGTGGCTGCAACACAAGTTAGCTTGGTGGCAGGTAATTTGAATCACAAACACCTGCTGTGTTTAAATGTTTTTCTGAATAACAGTTTGTATTTTGAAACTATTTATGACATGCTATTTCATTTCTGGGACTACCATCATAAACTGATGGACAAAATGCCAAGAAAAATGGTGTTTCAGAGAGTAAAATGTGCAGGAACAATGAAGCTGGGTGACCTGAAATGGGTAGGTTATTTAGCCTCAAATTAGGTGAACACCTAAGTCATCCAGGTAGATGTTTACCTTTAACTTCTAGGTCCTCACAGCTTTCCCAAGATGAGGTAAAATGTTAATTATGCTGCTGGTGAGGACACTCATGTTTGATCAAAAATCAACTCATTCACACTCTTTTTTGTGCACTAGAAACTAGCATTATTTCTCTCTTCTCTCCCATTCAATTACTTGGAGAGCTAGAGAGAAAATGTAGTAACACTCAGATGTTAAAATTTGACATGCATTTTCCCATCCATCCAAATGGCTGTTCTTTTAAAATCTTGGTTTGCTACTTAACTCTCGATTCCAATACTTGCAGGCTGTTGATGTCCCTTGTGATTAAGCTCCTACTCCAGTGGTTGGCAAACTCATTAGTCAACAGAGCGGCAAACAGCTGCTCGTGAGCTGCATGTGGCTCGCGAGCTGCAGTTTGCCAAGCACTGTCCTAGACAATCTCCAGGTCCTTTATATGTTCATTTTAACACAGTTACCAAACTTTATGCCATTTTTAAGAAAAAAATAGTGTAAATAATTCTTCATACCTTAATATTGTTCAGAATTGTCACATCACTTTTCTATTTGTGTGTTTTAAAAGAAATGATGAATTATTCACTTAACAAAGTTACAGGTTTGAAAGTATTGCCATATCAATGATTCTTTTGCAATCAGAAATGTATGCTATGCATATCTATGCAAGAAAAAGCAAAGCAAACCAAATACCCTGGTGAAATCCTGCTACTTCCTGGAAACTCAAATTTTTTTCTCAGGTATCCATTCCTAGCCAGGGGATTGGGCTTTTCTTACAGGGAAATACCAGTTGTTATTTGGGACAGAAGGATTGTGCAGTAATTTTTCTGTTCTTGAGAGCAGTAGCTTTTGTTTATCTTTTTGTATTTTAGGAAGAAAAGGATGAAGGAGAAAACAATGGTGCTAGGATGGAAAAGGGATGTTTTATCTCTATGGAGACCTTGAGTATTTGAAGAACAAACTCTGAAGGCAGAGTTCGGTAGACATCTTGTAATGGCGAGAGAGCTGATGGACTCCTGCAGTGACAGTGAGTGATGAGAACAGTTCACATTTGGTGCTTTCTATTTTCACATGCCACTCAAATATTTCATGTGTGCAGCATTACTACTGCTTAATTATACCTCTTCATATAAATTACCATTAGTGTCCTTGGAGCTAGGGTTTTCTGGAGGACAGTTCTCCCACAGTTCTGCCTATCTTACAAGCAGAGGCACCGGCTGCCTTTTTCTCTGAACTGTCTTTCAAAGATGTTGGTCTAGTGAGCAACCTTGGAAGATATGAATACCATCTCTCTCTGGAGCAAAGTCCAGTTTCGTTTACTGTCCAGCACTGTCTCAGTCCATTCAGGCTACAACAAAATACCACAGACTGAGTGGCTTAGGAACAGCAGACATTTCTCACAGTGCTGGAGGCTGAGGGTCTGAGATCGGGGTGCCAGCAGGGTCCAGTGATGGCCCTCTAACTTGTTGTAGACTTCTCATTGCATCCTTACATGGTGGAAAGGGTGAAGAATCTCTGTGAGGTCTCTTTTATAAGAACACTAGTAGCCCTGCACACAAATCCATGTGCAAATAGCTCGCTGCCGCTTGCCTCTGCTGGCCACCCCACCTACCGCTGAGGAAAGCTCACTCCCCTGCCCTCCTGTAGCTCTCCACCCACTGCCCTGTCCTCCTGTAGCTCTCCACAGCTTGTAGATCGATCATGAAGTTCTAACATCTCGGTTAATTTGCATATTTCTCTATTATTATATTATATTAAACCCATTCATGAGGTTCCAGCCTCATAACCTAAGCATCTCCCAAAGACCCTCCACCTTCTAATGTCACTGCATTGGCCATTAGGATTTCATCACATGAATTGGTGGAGGACACAAAAATTCAGACCACAGCACATAAAATACAGACAATGTCTCCTCTGGGAAAAGTGCAGAAAGGCTTGCTGTTGGCTTAAAAAGATTCGAGTTCCCTAAGCTTGGGATTCTTCCTGAGCAAGTCTCACCTTGCCCTTTTCCTGCAGCCACGTAGGAATCGTAGCTTTTAAAAGTGGTTCAGCAGGTACCAGTTTGGCTCAGTGGATAGAGCATCGGCCTGTGGACTGAAAGGTCCCAGGTTCGATTCCGGTCAAGGGCATGTATGTTGGTTGCAGGCACATCCCGAGTGAGTGGCATGCAGGAGGCGGCTGATCAATGTCTCTCTCATCGATGTTTCAAGCTCTCTATCCCTATCTCTTCCTCTCTGTAAAAAAATCAATAAAATATATATTTTTTAAAAAAAGTGGTTCAAAATGATGATGCTCCAGGTACTGTTACTAATGTAAACAATAAGCTGTTCTTTGTCTCTGACTGGAGATTCTGTCTTCTTTCAGCAGCCACAAAACTGGGGAAGGCTAATGTGTTAGTTGGAGATAGGTTAAAATCTCAGATCCCTTATAGTTCTCAAGATGGTCTTCACACCAAGATTCATTTGAAAATTATTTTTTAAGTTCTCTGTGCTTACAACTCTCATGTTTCTTTCTGAGGGACTCTAATAATGTAACCTGACCTTTGTGACAGTGGTTGCTTGAAACAGGAGTGGATTTATGCCAATGAACAGTCATATGTAAACAGCTACAAGCGGGTAGAGATTATGATGTGGCCTAATATGAGAGGGCTGCTGATTGTCAGAGTTTATCTGAACTAATCTAATCCACCTTTTTGGGGATCATGAATGTGAGACATAAAGAGACCACTAATGGTTGGAGTGGACATTAGCAAACAGATGCACCAGTAAAGCATTAGGATACAGAGTTAAATAAATTGACCAACAAAATTAGTCATGAGGCATGGAACAGATTGACATATCTCAGAGGGTTGGGAGAGAAAAACCAAAGAACTTATATGGATAGACTATGAACACAGACAATAGTGTGGAGAAGGCCTGTGGTGGGGGGGAGGGGAAAGGCAGCAAGGGTAGGAGCAGGGAAAACTGGGAGAAAGATGAGATCTGTAGTACTATCAATAATAAAAACATATATTAAAAATACAGAGCATAGTTATGTATCTTTGAGTCAAATTCTTCAATAAGGACACCATAGCTGCTCTTGGACATCTGGACAAACTATATTCATTCCTGAGCAATAATATGTGTTTCCAGGGTGTGTGATTTTCCCTTGCTTCTCCATGTTTACTTACAATATCCGGCCTTGATTGAAAGTAACCAGAATGTGTTTCTGCTTCTCTTAACTGGAAAAATACAAGCTATCACAGAAGAGAAAGATGATAACCCCCCTAAATGAAACCTGGACTCAGGCTGATAATTGATCTGTCACATGTTTAACTAAACTATGCATCTAGTATTTCCCGGATGGAAGGACTTAGAAATCCTAACCTGACAATCAGATATTAAACCTGCCAGCAACAGATGCTACTAAAACATGAAATTAAATAGCTTATTTGTGTTGGTACAATATTAGGATCATTTAAAAAAATGGCTGCAATGTGCTGTGGATTTTCTACCTGTTGTGTTACAACACGTCTTGGGAGCCAGCAGTGATGTCTGAAGATTAATCAGGTAAAATGGAACATTCTCAAAAGTCTTAAAAGAGGCCTTCAAGAAAGCAAAATGTTCATTTGTATATACAGCTGACAGTTTGTTCATTTGTATATACAGCTGCCAATTTTTTCAAATGTGACATGTAGATTAAAAAACAAAAGAATCAAAATATGTGGATTTTACCAAGTGCTCCTATTTTGTAGTCTAGATATTTCTAGAAAATATTTACTTAGACAAAAATCTAGTACACATTAATAACTGATGGTCACACTGGGAAAAGAATCCTGTAGCCTATACTAAAGTGAATGTTGTGCTTGAGTAGACAGGAAGGAAAGCTTGCTTACCTTTTCTCCACTAATGTTCCTAAAAATTTAGACCATCTTACTCTATAGCTAATAGTGCTTAGATGGCCTTGTGAGAGACAACTGAGGGGGAAAAATCAACCTCACAGTTTGGAACAAAATTAGTACTTGATGCAGATTAGTAGAATAAGATTACCAGCTCTGATAATTTTTACTAAAATATTAATAAGTAATTAGAGAATGCTTCCAAGGAGATCTCTCTCTCTCTCTCTCTCTCTCTCTCTCTCTCTCTCTCTCTCTCTCTCTCTCTGTCTCTATCTCTCTCTCTTCCCCTTTCTTTCTCCCTCTCTCTCCCCCTCTGCTTGTATGGATGGGTTTAATTTTCATACATATCCTGGATTTGAATCTTGTGACTTTATGTTTAATAATCACATAGATCCCTTATATTGACCCAAACCATCAATTTCCAAAAAAGTGTTTTGAGGAGTACTAATTATGTTAAATGGAAATTTATTATGAAAAATTTAACTTTTCAAATATTTGGGACCAGAACATTTCACAACTAGGCATTTCATATTCTTCTCTTATAATGCTAATGACTGATTTTAAGTTTCTGAGAATTTTTACACCATAAAAACCTATATAATTTTTTTTCAACTTAATATTTTCCAATCTTATATAGCAAGCAAATATTGTTGAATAATTTTTATATTTTAATATTTGTATTTTATTGATTTCAGAGAGGAAGAGAGATGGAGACAAAGATAGAAACATCAATGATGAGAAATAATCATTAATCAGCTGCCTCACACACTGGGGATCAAGCCCGCGACTGGGGCATATGCCCTGACCGAAAATCAAACCGTGATTGAATAATTTTTATTATCATCACTTAGAACTAGTATCTGTGTAGTTGCTTCTTGAAATTGAACACTCTAAAAATTAGGTTGTGCAAAGTTTCTTCTTTTTTTCTGTTACAACTATTTTAATCTCCACCTTTTCTGGGTAGTAGGGTGTGATGGAATAAGGGTGGAAACCAGTTTAAAAGTGCTAATTCGCTATAGCTCAGATCTAGCTCAGACCTTTCCAGTAAAAAGCAATTTCAACAAAGGCTCTCTCTCTTTCCCTCTCTCTTCCTTCCTCCCTCTCCCCCCTTCTCTCTTTCTCTTTTGTAAATATTTAGAAGTTCAGAGACTTTTCTTGCCTCCAACTCCAATCGTAGATGAACCTGGAAATTAAGCAGGAACTTATCATTGCTCTGATGCCTAAGGGTGGGGTGTAGCCTTGGACACATAGTGATCTTAAGCAGTAGTCTTGACCTCCTCCATGACAGCCTCCTTCCTCCCTCAGAATTTGCTGTTGGCATCTGCACGGATGTTTGCACAGTCTGTGTTACAGCTGAGGCAAAATCTTTGAGGACCTGGCCTCCCTTTGGTTTTCCCTGACATTGTAGACCTCCAGGTCTCAGTCAGCCTGTGGTCTCTCAACCCTATATCCATACTACCCATGTCATGCTACCCATACCTTTCTTCTGAACCCCTCTCAACACAGCTACAATTCTCTTCTGCTCTAGCATGTGCAAGAATTTCTGAACCAATTTCATACAACAGAGAAGCAAAATTCAAGCCCTTTTTACCTAAACTTCAATGGCACAATTGACATACGACTTTGGCTGTACATAGGCAGTGGCACTTTTTGAGGGTATCTTTATTGAGATTTAAAACACGAAGCCAGGTGTAGCATTCCTTTTTAGGGGCAGCTTTCCCTTAATCTCTCTGAGATCTCTATTGAATCATCTTTTTCCTCACTCCTTTCATACTTCCTGACTTTACATTTGAATCTGTGGAAATGTGGTTGTTGGAAGTAAGGAAAATTGTTTCTGAACTCTCTGTATAATAGCAGAGGTTGTATAGCATCAAAAATATTAACTTTGATGCTGAAACCGGTTTGGCTCAGTGGATAGACCTTTGGCCTGTGGATTGAAAAGTCCCAGGTTTGATTCCGATCCAGGATGTACCTTGGTTGCTGGCACATCCCCAGTAGGGGGCATGCAGGAGGCAGCTGATTGATATTTCTAACTATCCCTCTCCTTTCTTCTGTGTAAAAATTCAATAAAATATATATATTTTTAAAAATTACTAACTTTGGTCCCAGAATTCTTGAATTTGAACCTATCCTTTGTTACTTGCAGCTGTTTAAACTTTGGCACTTTACTTAACCTCCCTACGTTTGTTTCCACATTTCAATATAGATAGAATGAAAAAAAATATATAAGAAAGTTGTAATAAAAATTGTATTAAATGCTCAAAAATTCCTGGTACTTGGAACTGCTCAAAGTTATCAATTGCCATAATTTATTTCTCCCTTTCTGCCCCAAACCTTGTCTTTCTATTTGTGCAAGGATGCAACTTCATACTGTTTTAAATTCTTTCTAACTACTTTTATAGTCAACTTCTATAATAAATTTTGCTGCCTACTGCCCAAGGCTCTTATCTTGCTTTGGAAAAAAAACTAAAACTCTAAATTAAAAGTTAAAAATAACCAATGGCTTTATTGTTCTACCTAATATTTTCTCTTCTGCTGAAGTCTTGAAAAACCATTGGTTTAATACATGGAGAACCATTGAGCATTATAATTTAATAAAAAAAATCCATGAATGAACAAGTCAGAAATACGTTTATTATATGTGGGACACATACTGGAAAGTGACAAGCTAATCTAACATTTGTCTTGATTTTCTGTCTCAGTCTTTTGAGAACTTCTTATAAAAGCTCCTATCCCTCTTCCCATCTACCTCTCTAACTCTGCTCCAAAGGAATAAAAAATTATTAGTCTGGTCACTAGAACTCATTATATCACGGCTGGGTTACCATGCCTCACCTACAGGAATCAGTTCTATTTATAAGCAAAACCTGGGCATGGCTGACCTTCTAGAAGTGGCTTCTACCATAACTAAGTTCTCTGTTTCAGCTTCTCTAACAGCAATTGGTGAATAAGACAGATCTCTCAGACACAGCCAGGTGAACTGCTCAGGAAGTGGGTTCAGAGTCTGTTCTTCCAACATAACCCCCCAAATTTGAGTAAGTGGGAAACAGGCCAGGCTGCTGCTCCTGCAAGGAGAGGCGTCAAGCAGCATGTTGGCAGAACCCGTGGGCAGGGGAGCAAAGATTGAGAAGTTAAGGAAAGAAATTCTTACGTGCTTCCTCCCCTTCATTCTTAAGCAAGTGGGAATCTTAACACAAAGTCATATTACTGGAAAGGGAATAAATTCATTGCTCTTAGACTTTCAAAATTCTGAGGAGGTAAAAATTACTAGATTTTATCAATGATAAATCTGGCCCTGAGGAGATTGCCTTGAAAGGGAGAATTTCTCATAGCCAGTGAATACCTTCATTTGCAATATAAATATAAGGGTCCTTTCTCCAAGACTAACTTATTATGTTAATTTTTTTCTCTAAAGCTGCACTTTATTAACCAACCTCAAGGTGAATGATAATGGTATCTTTGACCTAATTATGAGTTTCAGAGAAATAAATGCTATTAAGGCAGAATTTTAATGGCAAGCCCATTTGCATGACACTTAAGCCAGCAATTCCTGCCTTTTTAGAAACATAACATGATCTTATGCTTTGACATAATTTTGAAAACTTTGTGAATATGGCCAGTCTTTTAAAAATATTTATTCTAATTTAAAACATGATGCATGGGACTCTCTGCTGAAAACGTTTTCTTTTCCTTCTTCAAATAATAATTTTTAAAAAGCAATCTTCTTAAAGGCATATATTCTAGTAAGCATATACTTTTATTTCCGTAATTGCTTTGAAAAAGAATGAATTACAGACATTCTTAGAAGTTAAAAATATAATCTGAAGATATGTTAATTATTTTATATCTTTTTCCAGGTTCAGCATTTATGCCAGAAAAAAAATTGATACTAGCATACCTTGACAGCACCTTTTCTCATAAAAGCTTCTATAAATAACTTCTCATAAAATAGAATTACTGCCTTCAACATGGAATGACAGGTCAATCTGGGGGTGAAAAATGGTCAATTTCATCCCTAAGCCTTGGGGCCCTTTCCCGGACTGAGGAAGCAGCAAAAGTAGGTTAGCAATAATCTCTGTTAAACTTTATTGAAGAAATTAACATGATGGACTCAATTCTGTCAGTATCCACAAAATCTATCTATGGTGACAAGAAGAAAGGAAGGGAGATGCAGAACTCAGTCAAATACTTACTGAGATATGTCTGTGTAAAGATACATAGGTTAAAGGTTTTCATAGTGGTTATTTGAGGATGGTATTTTGAGACCTTTAAAAATGTCTATTTTGAGATTTCCATTTAACAAGCTGGTTGAGAACATTCTCTGTGCATAGCTCTACCCTGGGCACTGAGTGAGAGTGAAGAAGAAATCAAGGATTGACAATTTGAGGGAAACAGCAGAAAGCCAGATATGGAGATCTCTACATAAGCGTAGAGTGGAGCATTCCTTTCCTTCCATCTGAAAGGAAATGGACTCCCCTTTATCTTGTCCTATAGGGCTGGGCCCCCTGCCTAAACCTCCTCCCTTTTCTGGGAGTGGCCACAGGTGTGCCAGCAATGTATTAACTTCCCTGACCCCCACCCGAATGGACCAATGAACCTCCAGGAAGACAGCGAGGGTCCTAATAAGGCTAAACCACAGAAAGACCCTAATTCAAGTGACCAATCTCTGTAACCCTTGTCACTTTCCTAAGCCCTCCCAATTATTCTACCCCATATAACTCATTGTTCCCGCTCGCTCTCTCGCCTCACTGCTGGCCCAGAAAGAAGTTGAGAGCCAAACCCGGGTTTGAATAAAGACTCTTTACTTTTGCATCAGAAAAGACTCCTTAGTGGTGGATTATTGGGGACCCCGAACTCTGGGCATAACACATCCTGATCCCAAGCTGCTGCTGTCCCTCTTACTCTTACTCATGACCCTACTGTTTTCTCATGGCTGTCTTCCCCAACCCGTTCTCTCCACTGCAGTTAGATGCCCCTTCAAAGTTCCACGTTTTTAACACCTCACAAGTCAAAGTTGAGGCCCATGTTGCTTTCATTCTCTAGAGGCAGGTAATTTATGTCACTATTGATTTGTCTCAAAAGTGAAGAGTGATGTCTACTGTACAGTAGGAGCTCACCAATGGGCTGGAATGAACAGGATCGACTTTGGATAGAGGGGATATTGAGATAAATCTTGGAGTGAAGTATTGAGGACTTTCCTGCAAGCTGTGATGAATCTTACTCATTGGCACTTAGGACGATAAGCATGAATCAAATCAAAGTGTTGCATGCGATCATTCAGACAGAACTACTGAAGGCTATAAATTTTGTCTTGCTGTGGAGAAAAACTGATTCCTATCATTAAATATATTCTCACAAAAATTTCTCTAAGTTGAAAATTTCATGAGTTTTTAAATTTGTCCTTATTAGAGTTGGTACTTGTAAGTCTTTGATGTTATTTGTTTTGTTCAAAAGTTATAAACAGCATGCTCAAGGAATGTGATTGAACTCAGAATATTCTGGTATTCCTAACAATTTGTTTTCCATCACTGGTGAATGTGCAAGGAGATTGGTCCACTATTGTGTTAATGCTAATAATGCATGATCTGTTGGTTTAAACATGGCTTGGTGCCAGATGAGTGAGATAATTCATCACAGCTTGTTATTTACATAGACTTGTTTCCGTTCAGTCCATTTACCACTGGCTGATTTAGGAAAAGAGTCACACATAGACTCTGACTTGCTGAACTGACTTACATCAATGGACAATTTTTTTCTTTCCATCTCTTTGCTATTTCATCATTCAAACTTGGTTTAGGGATGTGAATATTAATAAAATATCAAACAATAGAAAGAATTCATGTGTGGAATAGTGTGTCTGTTTTGTAACGCACATAAAATTGTGTTTAGCTATGAACAGGATTTAAATACCTTGCAAGATTATTACTAAGGTAACAGAAGAACCAAAAATAAATTGCTGCAAACTCATGTAGGCATTTCTTTTTGCTTTATTTATTTTTCATATTCTTTATCTACTCATAATTATC
>PVJN01004780.1:0-21075 GCA_004026805.1 Lasiurus borealis
ATCCCAGGCGCAGTCTGATCTCACCGTGTGCTCCGTGGATCTCTGAGTCCGCTGCGTGTCTGTGGATCTCTGAGTCCGCTGCGTGTCTGTGCTGATTGGAGAGCGGAGCTCTGGGTCCCCGGGTCCCCAGCTGTTTGATGGGTGCGCAGCTGCCAGCTTCAGATGGCTGCAGACATCCACCTCCCTCTGAAAGATGGCGCGGTCTCCACGCTCCTGCCGGGGGCTCGGGCAGGCAAAAACCCTTTGCAGTGGGGCTGCCCGGCTGGGAGAGCCCTGTCCAGCAGTTCCCCGCCTTCTCCTGGAGGATAACTGGCTTCCAACTTGCTTCCAATCACTCCCAGTGCGACTCCCAGCCGCTCTCTCTCCCTCTGCCCAGCGACAAAGCTCCAGGTGCGTCTGTTTACTCCGCCGCCATTTTTTCAGCCCTCCCAAGGGAATATTCTTATGTTGCTGCCATAAATACACTTTCTACAAGTATGTTTAAATATTACCAAGTAAGCAGCCAATGTGATACTAATGTTAGTCAAATTAGGTCACCTCCATTTTAAAAATCCTTTTATGCCAATTTATGTCACTCAGAATAAAAATATAAGTTACAGCAAATGACTTGCTCAATCACCTTCTTTAAACCTTTACTCAAAAGTCATCTTCTGGTTTGCATTTCTGATTATACTAATTAAAGTTGCAGTAACCTCCAGCCTTCTCTCCCCCTCTTCTTCATTTTGCTAAATGTTTACTTATTTCTTTATGCCTTTTCCATTACAAATATAAGCTCTATACGGGCATATATTTTCTCTATGTCTATGATACTGCCAAATCAATAAATTAATTCAAATATAAATTTCTATAATTTATGTATATAATGTAAATGCATCTACATATCACTAAAACTAAGTAATTGAATGGCTGAATATAAGTATAAAACAAAATTTAGCGGTGTTTACTTTCTTTCTTTCTTTCTTTCTTTCTTTCTTTTTTTTTTTTTTTTTGTTAATCCTCATCCAAGTTTGTTTTTCTATTAATTTTTAGAGAGAGTGGAAAGGAGGGGGAAAGAAGGAGAGAAACATAGACGTAAGAGAGACACATCGATTGGTTACCTCCCATATGTGCTCAGACCAAGGCCAGGGATAAAGCTGTAACCAAAGTACTAGGTCCTAAGACTCTCAAGTCTGCTGACTGGCACTCTAATCACTGAGCCAAACCACCTAGGTTTCTTTTGTTGTTGTTGTTTTTTCTTAATATTCAATAATTGTTTCTTCTAATTTACAACTGTAATAGTTTAAAATAAATTTAAATTTAAAATTACTTTGAAATTTTAAAATAAACTAACAATTCTTATCAAATATAACTGAAATATTCATAGATCTGATTAAACAAAATGCATTTAAAAACCTTTCACATTTGCAAAACATGTTCCTGAATCAGTAGGAATAATTCTCAGTATAAGCAGGTGTAATTATCAAGTGATAGCTTCTGAATTGTCTAGAAATTTAAAAATAATTATCAATTCTAGAAAGAGGAAGGGAGAGAGAGAGACAGAAAGTATAAAAGAAAGAAAGAAAGAAAGAAACATTGGTAGGTTAACTCTCACACACTCCCTCACCAGGGCTCAAACCAGCAAACTGGGTATGTGCCCTGACTGGGATTCAAACTAACCACCTTTTTTGCATGGAATTTTGGTACAACCAACTGAGCCACACCAGTAAGAAAAATTAAGTTATTAGAATTTTTTTTGTTGTGAAATCACAAGCAAAAATTATTCTTAAATTCAATTTTGCATTATATCACTCAGATAAATTAGGTGGTTGTGCAGTTTCAAACAAAATTTTAATGTGATGAACATGTTATCAGTTCATCCTTATTTATGCTTGATATCTAGTATTTTCTGGAGGAGCAAAGAGCCTCTTTTCATGGTAGTCCCTCAGGGTTGTGAAGTGAGAGAAGGCCCTTTCCAATATACACCTTTAAATCTAGCTAGCTTGAAATTATTAATCATATGTAGTTTAGAATATGTCCATATGAAATGAAGAGATGATTATATATTTTATCAAATACATAGGGTAAACTAAAATGTGTTTTTAAATCATTTTAAATTAAAAATACAGTGGTACCTCATGATACGAGTGCCCTAACATACGAGATTTTTGAGATACAAGCCATTGAGTGAGCTATTTTTGCTTTGAAATACGAGCAACATTTGAGATAGGAGTAATCACATGGATTGGCCAGTTGCACACGACCCACCAGTTTACCACAACTTGAGTGTCTCATAGTTTCCCATGCCTAAAGGTTATGGAACAAATTAAACTTGTATCTCGAGGTACCACTGTACATCCATCAATAACAACCTGAAGAGGTAAGAGAATGCTATAATGTACCAAAGAATATGTAGAAGGTGAGATTTAAGGCAGGTTTCTACATCATGGAGGGTCTAGTATCCCTTCAGTGAGCTAAAATCCCAAAACAGCATAGTAAAAGAAGCCCATATTTAGGAGAAAGATAACACCAGAAGTGGGGATTTCAGAAAGACTTTTTTTTTTTAGTTGAAAGTAGATGGTGAATAGTATATTCCTATCTAATAAAAGAGTAACATGCAAATTGACCATACCTCCTTTACAACCACAAGCCACACCCACCAGCTAATCAGAGTAAGTATGTAAATTAACCCAAACAAGATGGCTATGGTTGCACCTGGTGATGGAGGAAGCCAAGCTTTCCGCAAACCTTGGCCAGTGCTTAAGGCAACAAAGTTTCAATGGCTGTGCATGCAGAAGGCGTGGCTCTGCTCCAGGCTAAAAAGTTTCAATTGTAGAAGACAAATAAATTCCAGATACTGGAGCAGTTGGTAGGGACCAGGCCTGCAGGGGAGGGCAGTTAGGGGTGACCAGGCTGGTAAGAAGGGAAGTTGGGGTGACCAGGCCTGCAGGGAAGGGCAGTTAGGGGTGACCAGGCCCAAAGGGTTGGGCAGTTAGGGGCAAACAGGCTGGCAGGGCAGCTGTTAGACATCAATCAGGATGACAGGGGAGTGGTTAAGAGTGATCAGGCAGGCAGGCAGAAGCAGTTAGGGGCAATCAGGAAGGCAGGCAGGCAAGCAGTTGGATCCTACCTGGATTGGGCCTAAACGGGCAGTTGAACATTTCTCAAGTTTTTCCAGATTGGAGAGGGAGCAGGCTGGGCTAAAGAACACCATCCCCGCCCCCCGTGCATGAATTTTGTGCACCGGGCCTATAGTATATAATAAAAGTCTAATATGCAAATCAACCACCTACAGAATGACCTGTGTAAATACCAGTTGCTATGATGAGTACTGATCACCAGGGGGCAGATACTCAACATAGGAGCTGCCCCTAGCTCACGGGCCCGAGGCCAGTCAAGGAGGGTGCCAGTGGAGGCCCCCTTGATTCCCCTGTTGGTCACCCTACAGATGGAGGCAACCAGTGGCAGTGGGGAGCAGGGCCAGTTAGCAGGTGGTGCCAGGCCAGCCAGGGTGGGTGCCAGCAGGGATCCCTCTGATTGCCCCTCCTGTCACCCCACAGATCAGCCCTGATCTCCAGCGAGGCCTAGGGACCCTACCTATGCATGCATTACATGCATCAGGCCTCTGGTTAGAAATAAGACTTGTAGCAGCAGTGCGATCATCTGAAAAATAGCACCCCCCAAAAAAATCAGTTCTTAAGCTGAGGAACATAGAAATGTTAGGTCATAAGTTAAAAGGTATTTGCAGATATAATTAAGTTAAGGATCTTGCCACAGGGGAATCATCCTGGATTATAAGGATAGAGCTTAAATACACTTACAATAGAAGAAAATTTTACATACACCCACCTCCAAGTGTCCCTGTGCACACATGCGCACACTGACACACACAAATATGAAGCAGAGTAAAAAGGATTTCACTATGCCAGCCTGAAAGTTTGGAATGGTATGGTATAAGGCAAGGAATGGTATAAGTTATCAGAAACAGGAAGAAGAAAGGAACATATTCTGCACACAATCTCCAGGTGGGACCCTGCTGACACCTTGATATTAGCCCAGTGACACTGAGACCAGTCTTCCTGCTTCAGAATTATAAAGGAATCCACCTAATAAAAGAGTAATATACAATTTGACCGTACCTTCACAATGCCCACCAGCCAATCAGGAGTGAGTATGCAAATTAAAACAACAAAGATGGCAGTTTAATTTGCATGCACAGGTGCCCAGGGGCTGGGGGCGGTGTGGGACACTTGCATCGTCACCATGGTGATGATGCAGGTGTTCTGTACCACCCCCAGCAAAGCTAGGAGTCTGTGCAGCATGGGAAGGTAGAAAGTTGGCTCTGGGCAGAGTTAAGGCAGTGCTGGCAGCTAGGGGAAGGAAGGCCCATTCTTACACGAATCTTCGTGCATTATCCCTCTAGTAACTTTATGTTGTTTTAAGCGCTCATTTCATGATAATTTTTTAATTATCACAGGAGACAAATATAAGCATCATACATACTCATAAAATAAGTATTAATACTACACAGATTGTTGATTATTAAGATGGTTTATAAAAACTCAGAAATATGCTATTTTGACCTTGCCATTTAGAAGACAAGCTCTGAGCTGCACAATAACATGACTGAAGCAGGGAAAGACTGTGTGGACCCTTTAGAGATAAGGTTTTTGATGGGCAGAATTTATTTTTTGTAATAAATAAGTAATATTAAATTATATTATTTCTAGAAAAATTATAGTAGTTATTTATAGAAAGTCCTATTAATTAATTATTTCCATTTTGGATTTTTTTTCCTGTTTTTCAAAACGAACATCTGAGTGATAGCTATCCTCCTTATCTATTCAAAACTAGTTGAATTTCTGAAAAACAGGAAGCATAATTACAATATTCTACTCTTGAAAACAACAAAATTTATCAAAAAGAGATGTTAAAACTCTTTACCCATGGTAAAATATTAGAGAAATGGTCACAAACTCATTCTATAAACTTAGAACACTATCTTCCACATAGACTACTGTTTAATTTCAATTAAAAAAGGATGCCTGACAATGGAGTTGACAATGCTGCCATTTAATGATATGGTTAGCTAGAGGAATAAGCAGATTTACAGCATAACAAAAATGTCCAATTTTAAAGTAATTTCATGAGGATAATTGCATCTCAAAAGTAATACATAATGTGGGTAATTTAATATACTACTGAGCAGTTCAGTCAAAATATATCTTTGGGGCACTTTGGTATATGGTTATGGTTTGCCCTGGAACTAGGAAGAGAGTATAGATAGAGAAGAGAAGGTGGTCTCAAGAGAAGACCATGCATTATGCCAATACTTAATATTGAAAATTAGGTCTGGCTAAAATTAACTTTGCCCAAACAAAAGAACAAAAAGAAAGAGATGCATGGAAATAAAATATAGTAAACAGAAAGGACATATAGCAGATATCATACAAAAATAAATGAAAATGGAGGGGAGGAGGCCGGACATTTAGTTCATATTTACATTTCTACTCTGTTACAAAAAAAATCCAAGCCAGAAACTCTACTTAAAAAAATAAAAACAGTGCACTATGATGAAGACTAAACTTGGTAAACTAATGGAATACATTAGGAAGAAAAAACACAATTTGATACCACAAAGTAGAAATAACATAGAAAAGAGAGAATCAACAGTGCAGAAAGACAAATTAATTCCATGGAGGACAGACATAATTTGGTAGCATAGGGCAAAGAAAGCCATCCAATTTACAGAAAAAATACAATAAAGAGGACCGACAGGAGAGATTTGAGGTAGTACTATACAATACTCTAGTTTACCTGAAACAAAGAACAAAGGCAATGAAACAGGAAATATTCAAGCAAAAATAGAAATAGCAATGAAGGAAAACTAGACTCTTTATAAAAAATATATGAATTTCTCTCAGATGACAATAAAATAAATTTGACAATGGCAATTTGCATTTTTTGCTCACAGGTCTTCATTCCTCTTTGAGTTAGCCTTTGTTCATGTGACTTTGTAGTTTTGAGTTTTTGTTGTTGTTTCCTTTTTAAAAAATATATATTTTTATTGATTTAAGAGGGGAAGGGAAAGGGAGATAGAAACATCAATATGAGAATCACTGACTGGCTGCCTCCTTCACACCCTACACCAGGGATCTAGATCACAACCTGGGCATGTGCCCTGACTGTGATTGAACTGTGATCTCCATGTTCATAGGTCAATGCTCAATCACTGAGCCACAGAGGCCCAGGCTGTTGTTTTGTCACTGAAGGTAGAATTTATTTCACTGCTCACTGAAATTCGACTTGTTCATGATTGTTATTTTGACCACAGATATGTGTTAGGAAAAGGAAGTGCACAAACCCTAAGCATATCATGTTTCCTCTTACTTCTCTTGAGCTTTCTTCAGTGCCCAAATGTTCATGCCTCTCATTGGCATTCCCCAATCCCTAACTACTCACTGTTCCAAAGGAAGTAATAAACACAAGGACAAACATTGTCTCAATGTATATCTTGGAGCCGTGCCCAGCTGATCCTAGCTTATATCAACCAGCCCCCTGGCAAACACACTAACCTGTGATTTCATATCAGTGATTGTCTAAAACCAATGAGTTTTTAGATGATTTCTTGCATGACATTTTCTGTGTGGAAATAGTAAACATATGCATCAACCAATAAGCAAATAATATTCCATTGGCTCAATTAAATTCAATTTAAAGAAATAATACTTTGGAAAATGTATGGTGGCACGGGCACTTAGCATATTAAAAATCACACAATAAATTTCTAGGCAAAATAAATAAGCCTAGAAAGAAGTTATTAACCTTTAGGAACAAAAATTATTCAGCAATCTAAGCTTAGGACTCTCAGTAACATTGGGTGACTCCAAAGTCTATTTATAAGAGAATGGCTAGAGAAATGTTTAACAGTTAATCAAATCATTCAATCCCCAATACTTTATTAGAATACTGCAATGGCTTGCATAACACTTAGATTGAAATCCAAATTACTTTTCCCTAAGTGATCTGACCCATAGCTACCTCTCTAACCTCTTATAGAACACTAGAAGCCCAGTGCATACAATTCATACATGGGGGGTGTCCCAAGGCTTGCCAGTGATCAGGGCCAATCAGATTTCCCACTTCCCCACCTCCCTACCTTCTGCCATCACCCACTCCCAGTTCCTTGTTCTAGCCCAATTAGTTGTTCAGAGCCTGCCAGGTGAGAGGAGAGGACATGAGATATTGGCTGTCTGGCCCGGCCTCCCATCAGAGTGTGGAAGGCGACCAGGGGGTTGGGTTGGCCAGGAGGGCGGGGCCACGGTAGGTTTGAAAGGACCTATTGGGACCCTTATCAGGCCACCACAGTGCATGTTATAGCTACTGGTCATTCCAGTTGTTCCAGACATTCCATTGCTCTGGTTCCTTGGCTTTTACATACATAAATACTCCATCACGTGATTTTCTCTGTCCATACTGGTCTCCACATTATTCTTAGCAAAGCCAAGGTGATTTGTTTTTTTTTTAATGTTTTTTTTTAATATATTTTATTGATTTTTTACAGAGAGGAAGGGAGAGAGATAGAAAGTCAGAAACATTGATGAGAGCGAGACATTGATTAGCCACCTCCGACATGCCCCACAGTGGAATAGTGCCCGCAAGCAAGGTACATGCCCCCGACCGGAATCTAACCTGGGACCTTTCAGTCCACAAGCCAATGTTCTATCCACTGAGCCAAACTGGTCTCCGCTAATGTTGTTTTTTGTTTGTTTGTTTGTTTTTTTAATATATTTTATTAAATTTTTTACAGCGAGAAAGGAAAAAAGATAGAGAGTTAGAAACATTGGATGAGAGAGAAACATCAATCAGCTGCCTCCTGCACATGCCCCACTGGGGATGTGCCCACAACAAAGGTACATGCCCTTGTCTGCAGGCAGATGCTCCATTCACTGAGCCAAACAAGTTAGAGTAAAGCCAAGGGTTATTAAATCCCAGAATATTGCATTTGCAGTTTCTTCTGCTTAGGTGCTTTCCTGTCTGATATTAGATTACTTATTTTCAGATGCCTGTCTTGAACATACTTCCAAAAAAAATAGCATACATAGCATATTGACTATATATTTGTACATATCCTATATATGTGTTTGTTTACTGGTTAATTACGTTCTTAATGCAATGGGAGCTCTAATAAAGTTGAGGCTCTTGATGTTTGTGTACTGCTGTATAACCATCCTCTGAAGATGCCTTGGAAAGGAATTAACCAATAGATTATTAAGACTGATTTTAATATATTAATCAAAGAGTACTAGAATCAAACAACATACACATAATTTTAATGAAAATAAAGTCTCTAACCAACCTCTTTGTGGAAGCATATACTGTATATAATCTCCAAATGAAAAACCATTTTATGCCACCAACTATTAGTGTACTATTGAACAACAAATACAAGTAAAAACCACAAAAACAAAACATAAAGTATTAAAGTGGTTGGGGGTAGCTCTGTACCTTGTGATTAATACAGAACTGTGTTAATTTAACTGTGATCATTTTGGACATGAAGTTATATTAAACTTGTGAAAAATTTACTCTTTAATGCAAAATTTATGATGATTTATCTACAAAAAGATTGATGTAAAAATCTCAAATATAAAAATGTAATTTGAGAAGAGTGGTAGGAGAAGGCATACAAAATTTATTTCATTTCTATAAAGAGCGTCGTTACACTTCACTTGGTTTCTGAAGTTGATATATCAAGAAATAAGAATTAAAAATTTGATATAAACATATGAGGAAAAATTTGCTAAAGAACAGGAAGCATTCTATAATTCTTAGGTAATCAGAAGAAAACATAGGTGAAACAATAATACAGACCATAAAGCACATGTTAGAAAACAAAGGCAATTGCTAGGAAATAGTAAAAAGCAGAAAATCAAATAAGATGACAGGAATGAGACCAAAATTACATGCAAAATCAATACATGGAAATGTAATAAAATTATATGCGCTGTTATAAAATTAAATTCAACTATATAGGGTCGTAAAATTCTGTGTATTGTTTACAAATACAACCAAGTGACTTAAAATACCTGAATGTGAAAGAATGAGAGAGATATGGGGGAAATGCAAGTAAAAAGATAACAGAGGCCACAATGTTAAATAAGTCAGATAATAAATTAAAAGTAAAATGTAAATAGTAGCAAAGTACATGAAAACAAAAATGCTAGTAAGGAAGGAATGATAGAAAAATGTACTTGTCTTCTCTGATAATATAAGGACACAGAAAAAGAGGACATTGAAACTATACATAGACATATTCAATATAAATTAAGAAAATTGTCCATCCCAGTATGGCTCAGTGGTTGAGTATCCACTCATGAATTGGGAGGTCATAGCTCAATTCCTGGTCGTGGCACATGCCTAGGTTGCAGGCCTAATCCCCAATGTGAGGAGTGCAGAAGGTAGCTGATCAATGATTCTCTCTGATCGTTGATGTTTCTATCTCTCTTTCTCTCTCCCTTCCTCCCTGAAATCATTAAAAATATATTTAAAAGAAGAAAGAAAATAAGATAGTAAAAATAAAGAAGACCTCTATAGAAATCTAAGAACATTAGAATTAGGACAGACTACATCAACAACAATTAAACAACAACAATAGAAAATATACAAACCTTTATGAAAAGGAACCCAGCCTACATAAAATAAAGCAAAAACAGAATTGTGGCACAAATAGAAGATAACTAAAAATCTATGAAACATGGCCAAAGTTGTACTCAGAGGAAAATTTGTAGGCTTCCACAATTTCATTACTAGAAGGAGGAGTAAAAATATATTATTTAACTCAGGCATTTTAAAAGAAAACATGAAAATAAAGAATGTGCAAGGAGAATGGTGGTTAAAAGTTACAAATAAAATAATGTACAAAGATATAATAAATGTGAGGAAAATAACTTTCAGTTAAATTAGATAGTTACATTAATCCAACAAATATGTCCCTAACCCTATTTTGGGTTGTTGAATATATTAATGTGCAAGTGGGTTACAGTTAAGGGCCAGCCAACTCTTAAGGAACAGCTGATCCCAATCTTATCCAAGTTCTTCCAGAGAGTATGTGGTATAAGAAAAAACATTTCAACTACTGTACTTGAAGAAGCCTATATGTCCTTCAAACTAAGTGTATACCAAAACAACAAAACCACAACAAAGATTTTAAAACACACACACACACACACACACACACACACACACACACAAAACAACAAACTAAGAAATCATGAAGAGAGTATAAAATATCCTAACTCAATATTTGTCTTTTGACCACACTTGATTATATTTTTTCTTTTATTAATTTTTATTAATTTTATACATATCTCCCCATTGCCCCCCTCCCTCCCAGGCATACCCCCACCCCCCAGTGTCTGTGATCATTGGTTATGCTTATATGCATGCATACAAGTCCTTTGATTGATCACTTATTTACCTCACCTAACTTTAATCTTTCTGCTGTAATTTCAGTCTGTTTGATGCTTTATGATTTTTGTCCCCCTGAGAATTATCAGTCTACTCCCTTTCGGTGCTCCTGATTCTATTATATTCACCAGTTTATTCTGTTGATCAAATTTTTAATTCACTTAATTTTTAGATTCACTTGTTGATAGATATGTATTTGTTGTTCATAATTTTTTGGCTTTTACCTTTTTCTTCTTCCTCTTCTAAAAGAGTACCTGAAGGGCAGATAAAGAGCTTCACAGAGAAGAAAAAGCTAAAGGAGTTCACACTTGATTATTAAACCCTTTGTGATTAACAAATTGTCAGAGAAAATTTAAACATTAGTCTTCTTAATTTTTTTTTAAATATACTTTATTGGCTTTTTACAGAGAGGAAGAGAGAGAGAATAGAGAGTTAGAAACATAGATGAGGAAGAAACATTGATCATCTGCCTCCTGCACAACCCCCACTGCGGATGTGCCAGCAGCTAAGGTACAACATGCCCTTGACCAGAATCGTACATGGGACCCTTCAGTCCACAGGCCAACACTCTATCTACTGAGCCAAAATGGTCAGAACTAGTCTTCTTAAATTTTAAAATAATAAATATATTACTTAAGTTAAAAAAAAAGACATTTTGTCCTTCTCATTGAAATATCCAAAGACCTCAGTTTAAGTTAAACTTAAATTCAAAACCTTTTCCCAATTCATTTTCCTGTGGAATCCCGCATAGGTTCTTCCTGAAAGCTCCTGTTCTTGGTGCAACTACAGTCTGTGCTGTTTGGTTTGGTAACTGGTAAAGTTCCTTCAGAGTCTGAAATTGTTTTGGTTCAACATTAAGTCTGTCATGGTTCTAATTATATTTTTAAGCTACTAAATTAAGTATAAAATGCAGTATATTTTTCAAATGGATGCAGTCCTATAGCCACTATAGCAATCAGGATATATAACATTTATGTCACCCCAAGAGTCTTCCTTGGAGAACTTTTCAGTGAACCTTTGAATCCCAGTAACCACTCAACTGCTTTCTATTCCTATAGTTTTGACACTGGAATTTTGTCTAAATGAAATAATAACAACGTCTATAGATTTTGTTTCTGTCTTCTTCATCTTTTAAAATGCATCCATGTTTTTTTCTTGTTTTCAGCTGTAACCAAGCCAAAGTTCCACTGGCCAATAAATAAACAAATCCTCATATATTTATACAAGGGAATCACTCCTATTTTAAAGAGACCAAAATATTAAGAAATAAGATCATCAGAGAATTTGCCACGTAACCACCAAATTTGGGAAAGAAAACTATCCTGTTCCTATGCCTGCTGTGCCAGCACTCAGTACTTAGTCTTACTAAAGTCCTGGACCGTGTTATTCATAGGGGAGGGAAGGAGTGGATACAGAAATGTATCTTTGGTTTTAGCCAAAATTCAGGGATAGCACGCAGTCTGGAACACCAAGCAGTCTGTGCCAGCTGTCTGGAATCCATGATGAATTCATTAACATTCAATTAGGAAAAGTCCCAACAAGAACTTAATTGTGTTGTAGCGCACTTATCACATCTACAGGCCAACCATTCTGTGAGTTCTGCCTCGGAGGCATGGGCCCCACATTTGTCTCAGGTGGGGAACCAGGTTCAGCAGATTGCTAAACCAAAGCTGCTGTTACTGAAACCTGTGCTTCCGCAGGAAGAAACTGGGGATGGAGTGTCCTTTCCCACCATTTTCAATACCATGGACTGTTCAGGAATGGTGCCTCTGGGTACAGGCAGTATCTGCATACCCACCAACCATAATGTCATCACCTTAAAATATAGTCTAATATTTTTGCAGAGCATTTTTCATTCTCGAGCTGTGGACAAGTCTCTGCATCCCTGCACAGAATCCTCCACGGCCCAAAAATGCAGAATGGAATTTGATTCAGTGTATTTAGTCATGTCTACATAAGCCTAGCTCTAACAATTTAAAGCTGGAAATTCCCCTGTGCTCTATAGAACAAGCAAAGTCAGATCCTTGCATTTTAACTGCAGTAGAAACTGTTCTGCACATAAATGCATAAAAAGACTGGAAATATTCATTTCCTTACAATCAAATCTTTGCTTCAGCCAAACATTCAAAAAAATAAAAAAAAAATCCTGCACCTGTATTACAAGCCAGAAATAGCCTACAACATAACACTGCCTACACCTGCAAAAGTGGCCTTGGGCTTGTGAATATGCCATCCTGGTCAACTATAGCCCAATGTGGGAGAAGTCACCCATGACTTCAAATCATTTTCTAACTGAAATTTCCCTTCATCTGTGCTCACTTCCTGAGGTCTCTGCCATACCATGTATGAGATGCTCTTTCAGCCCCCATAGAAGCCACTGACCCATCCTTCCTTTTGTATCTGCATTAGCACACAAAACCCATCTAACTTTATGCAATGCCTTTACATTCCTAAGGAGCCTAATATCTTTCAGAAAGTTCAAGTACCTTTGCCTCCCTCCCTGATTTTATAAACTTCACTCAGTTGTGGACAAAACTCCATAAGCAGGAGGCAAAACCAAATTAAAAATACCACATAGCCCATGGCATACAAGTTGTATTCCATATGCTACAAGAAATCATAAAGGCAAACCTCTACTCAAAACTTGAAAGAATAAGATCTGACACGTGGCCCAGCTCCTGACAAAGCCCGCCCTGCACAGGCTGTGTTGTCCTATTTCACCAGCTCTCTAGTCTTGCAGAAGATACTGGTGTCTTCAATACGGTACTTCATAAATAGCTGCACTTTCCCTGGTGAGGTTCTAAAAATATATTAAAAATTCAAAAGGAGTAACAGATTAAGTGGAAGATAAAATATGACCATTCTTTTCTCATAGCAATTGGATTGGAAAATATAGTTAGTATGGAATCTAAATGGGCCTTTAAACTGAAATCAAGCATGAAGGAATTAAACCCAGGAACTAACATCAGAATAAAGAAGTGGTCTCCGTGTAGGTAATCTTGTTGCTGGCGAAAATGGGTTCCTATGGTGTTATGTAAAAGGAATTTCAAAGGGCACACAAGTTGGAGGGAATTAAGCTACTGGCAAGATTTATTGGGGTGAAGGGAATTTATACACCCTTGAGGATGGAGAAGGAAGTCATGTTTTAGTAGTGACTGCCCCATGATCCCTGATCATCCTCCATAAATTTTCTTAGTTTTTGGAAATGAGCAGATGTTCTTTCAAACTAACCAATTTTTTTTCCAGGCTTTTCAGAGAATTGTGCTGGGACTCTCCCACTAACTGATCCCTTTTCTGCATTTGCTGAGGTTTTGTGTCCCTTACCCAATTTGATCCTTTCCCCAGATTTCCCTAGATCTGCCCGCCCCTTTGTGTCACCAATTTGGTTACTACTGTGCACGCTTCAGTTTTGCTTTCTCATCTGGTTTCCTGTGCATGCATTTAGCAAAGGATTTCCCCCTTGATTGTTTATTCCTCCCAGATTATACCAGCTAGCTACAAGGCTGGTTGTTCCCCAGGATTTTGCAAAATGATTCTCCCTGCCCCGTGGGGAATTGCTAGGGGAGGAAGTCCCTTCATCTGAACATACTGCAGGCTCCTGGGAACTCTGTACCTTCCTAGTGAGCCAGGCTTCATGTCTGACTCAGCTTCATAGTAGATGGGCTTAATGTCTGACTTCATTTGCTCCCCTCCTTTTCTAATAAATAGCGAGATACCTATACTAACAGTCTGAACAAGACACATTTGGAGCAGAAAGATTCAGAGGACAATCCATGATTTCTACTGACACACAGATGGCAAGAGAAAGAAGACAGAGTTGGGGCTAAGCATATCCAATGTTTCATTCTGAATTCCTAATCATCTAAGTCACGTTAGCTCCTCCAGGGAGGATTGATTAACAGGGAAACAAATGGGAAAAATCTTGCTGCTATTGGAGTTCCATTCATACAGAAGAAATTACCAAAATTGGAGATAACTTTTCCAAGATGCTTCAACAAATATATCTCACAATAACTTCTTTTAGAAATATTAGATTTGTGATATATTAGTTGTATTATCAAAAGTTCTGGCAAAATTAAAAAGACAAACTTCTATATATTTATGTTTTGAGATGATTAAAATTTGGCTGTACTTTTACAAGCATAACCATACTGGTGCATGAGAGGTGTCCCTCAGCCCAGCCTGAACCTTCTTCAATCTGGGACACCCCTCTCACAATCCAGGACTGCTGGCTCCAAATGCTCACTTTCTTGCCTTCTTGATTGCCCCTAGCCATTTCTGCTTGCCAGCCTAATCAACTCCTAACCACTCTTCTGCCAGGCTTAATTGTGCCTACTTGCTTTCCTGCCAGCCTGATCACCCCAAACTGCCCTCCCCTGCAGGCCTGGTCACCCCTAACTGCCCTCTTCTGCAGGGCTATCCCCCCCAGCTGCTCTCCTCTGCAGGCCTAGGTCCCCCACCCCCAACTGTCCTTCTCTGCAGGCAGTTGCCCCCAACTTCCCTCCTCTGCTGGCCTGGTCACCCCTAACTGCCCTCCCCTGCTGGCCTGATCTCCCACACTGTCCTTCCTTGCAGAACTAGTCCCCCAACTGCCCTCTTGTGGTGGCCATCTTGTGTCCACATGGGGGCAGTCATCTTGTGTGTTGGAGTGACAGTCAATTTTCATATTATTTTTTTATTAGATAGAATAAGATAGGATAGAGGCTTGGTGCATGGGTGGGATTGGCTGGTTTGCCCTGAAGGGTATCCTGGATCAGGAAGGGGGTTCCCTTGGGTCATGGGGCAGCCCGAATGAGGATCTTGTGGTGGTTTGCAGGCTGTCCACAGCTCCCAATGACCCAAGTGGAGGCCCTAGTATCTGGGATTTATTTATCTTCTATAATTGAAACTTTGTAGTCTTAAGCGGAGCCCAAGGAAGGCCAAGGCTGCAGAAACTTGGCTTCCTCCATTGTCAGGGGAAACTCAAGCCACTGGCTGTCTCTAGCACATGGCTTCTGCCATTTTTGTTGGGATTAATTTATCTTCTATAATTGAAACTTTGTAGCCTTAAGTGGAGGCCAAAGCAGGCCTGACTGAGTGGAAAGCTTGGCTTCCTCCATTGCCAGGGAAACTCAAGCCTCCTGCTTTCTCCATGGCCACAGCCATCTTGGTTGGGTTAATTTGCATACTCACTCCTGATTGACTGGTGGGCATGACTTGTGGGTATAGCGGTGGTACAGGAGGTATAGCCATTTGAATATTACTCTTTTATTAGATAGGATTTAAAATAAATTAAAAAAATAAAGAGCTTTCTTTCTCCTGAAATTTAGAATGCTGGGGAAAACAAACAAACAAACAAGTAATTAAAAAGAAACAAACAAACAAAAAAATAAACAAAAAAACTCACCTCAAACTGCAAATGAGAAAAGTCTTGGAGAACTATAAAATTGGAGAGACTGAATATGCCAAGAAAGGAAAGGGTACCAGGAACTGGCTCCTCTGTGGCAAAGCATGAGCAAAAGATATGGTCACACAATGTGGATAAGAATAAATTGTGCTAATGTTTTAAAGAATTTCTGAAAAATAGGAGTGCAGTCTACAATGACAGTATAGGAGGACCCTTTGGAGCCTCAGAATTAAGAGACTAACACTAAGTTTAAGCTGCAGGCTCTTTTTTACAGACCTGTGGTTGCTGCACACAGGAAAGACTGGGGGTAGTGGTTTATGAACCCAGATATACATCACTTCAAATTATGACAAATACTAGACCAAATTAAATTTAGGGAAATTCTATAAAGTATCTGATCAGAATTGTTAAACATGTTAAGGTTATAAAAAATCAAAGAAAGATTGAGAAACAGTCATAGATTGGAGGAGACCAAAAACACATGACAACTGAATGCTGTGTGGGATTATAAATTAGATTCTAGAATTAAAGTAAACTGAAGAAATCCAAATGGAGTTATAATTGGTCCTAGGACATATATTGGCAAAAATATTGCTATGAGAGACGTCTGAAATTTTACTGCCTATGTCTTCTAGGATTGTTATGATTTTGCCATATTCTTTTGTTTTACTGTAATTCCATTTTTTTTTCCTGATTCATATTGGAATCAGTGTTTTATCTATTACATTTCAAATGGCACAAGCACTAGTTTAACAATTTTATACCTTAAAAATAAATGTTCTTGCCTGGCTAGTGTGGCTCAGTGGCTGATCATCCAACCTATGAACCAGAAAGTCATGTTCCATTCCAGGTCAGGGCACATGTCCAGGTTGCAAAATTGATGTCCAGTGTGGGGTGTGCAGGAGGCAGCCAATCAATGATTCTCTCTTATCATCAATATTTCTATCTCTCTATCCTTCTCCCTTCCTCTCTGAAATCAGGAAGGCAGGGGATGGTTGGGAAGTGGGGTAAATGATCAACCAAAGGACTTGTATGCATGCATATAAGCATAATCAATGGACATAAGACACTGGGGGAGGGGTGTGAGGGCATATTCCGGGGTAAGGGAGGCCGGGGCGGGGAGGGAAGAGGTCAATGGGGGGAAAAGGAGACATATGTACTACTATTTGTAATACTTTAAACAAAAATATATATATTTTTTAAATAAAAATGAATGTACTCTATCTTTAAAGAGATCTCTGCAAACATGGTTAGAGAATCACCCAGTAATTGGCAATATTGTAATAATTTCATGTGTTAGAAGGATTTCACACTCTACAGTTAACGTCTCCTTTTTAAATCATTTATCAGTCTCTCTCTATTCATATCTTGAAACTTGTGCCTGGGACTGAACTTTAATTCTTACCATCTGTGTCTTGGCCAGGAATGTCCATATTTCTTTAATGCATAAATATATCCCAAATATTTCTCATTCTGTTAGTAAAAGCTGTGAAGCACAGAAAATAATGTTTCAAAGAGGAACTAACCATGAGAGATCATTTATTGCTCCAGCACTTAGAAAAATCTATGAAATTCCTTTATGGCTTCTTCATTATATCTCCAATGGAACAATTAGTTTGAGTGGCTACAAACACTGAATTTTCATGACCACATTAGCCTTTGAAGCCAAAATTATTGAATGCATTATTATCTATGCAAAATACAGTGGGATGTGGCGAGTTTGCGATTAAAAAGCATAAGTTGCCTCCAACTGGAAAAGTAGTTGAGAGTTAATTTCCTAACAGCCTATCTGGTCACACTATAAAACCCACACAGTTTGCATAATTCAGTATTTTGTTCCAAGGATATATTTTGCAAGTGTGAGAGCAGTAACTCTGGCTTTTTAAAAATATTTAGTAAAGCTCTTGCAATGAATAGTTACATCTCAAATACAAATGTATTCCCTCAAAAACCTTGGTTGCAATTTCTAAAGGTAATAAGGCATTCTCATGCCCATTTGATTCAAGCACATGGTAGAATTATCTCAAAATTATTAAGGGAACAATTCTAGCACAAACTAAAGTAATTTTCCACTGCTGGACAGAGTAAAGACAAGGTGAAATTGTCTTTAAATAATATGGCTTTTATTTTTCTGACTGGACTGTATCTGTTCCACAAGAAGTTCAAGTAATACACTGAGGTTTCATACTTGACTCGGGATTGGCCAATATTTTCTGTAAATAAAAATGAATAAATATTGTAGGCCCAATCTCTGTGACAAGTACTGGACGCTGTCTTGTAGCAGGAAAGCAGCAGTAGACAATAGTTAAATGAATTGGTGTGGCTGTGTTCCAATAAAACTGTATTTACAAAAGAAGTGGCTGATTGGTTTTGGCTCCCATGACCTAAGATCCATGTCTCTCATTTCCTCAAGCCAAAACTACTTTCCTCGTTGAAGGAGGCAGTCATAGCAAAGAAATGAAGTCAGTCAGATAAAGACAAGTATCACATGATCTCTCACTCACATGTGGAATCTAATGAACAAAAATAAACTAATGAATAAAAAAGATCCAGAAACATGGAATCATGGAACAGACTGTCATCTCAGAGGGGAGGTGGGAGTGGATGGGAAGAACTTGCATGCATACATACATAACCCATGGACATAGATAAAAGGGTGGTGAAGGCATGGGGAAAGGAACAGGGGCAAGCTAGAAGGGACCTAGGTGGGGGGAGGGGGACATATGTAATGCTTTCAACAATAAAGATTTAAAAAAATAATGAAAATACTGTGTCCTTTTGATATACATTCTATATTAATTGTAGCAGCCTTCCTGTAGTCAGAACTCGTTTAGTTCATTATTCATTTTAACAGTATATTCAAAGAGAATGAGTTAACTGCAAATGTAGAAGTTATGGTCATATATATATACATATATATATATGGATCATGACTTTTCATTTAAATAGAATAACTATTTTTCTCAAAAAAATTCTTGCTCATTATTCGTGAATGTGTAAAAGCAAGGTGATTGATGTTAATTGATTGGCTTCATTGCAGCAGCAGTAGTGTACGAATAACTTTTCTTTTGTCAACATTATATTCTGCAAGTAGAAAATTAGCTAAATTAATTCCAACAATGGTTTAATATTTATGCAATTTATGAATCAATTAGTAAGTCTTTTGAATGTTTACTTTGGTAAACATGAAAAATATGAAATCATTGAGATTTTTAATATATATTGGACTGTAATTTCAACATTTAGGACAAAATATTTTGCAAGAGAAATACTAAAAAGTAGATATAGCATGTTGGTAAATTCAGCATTTAGTGAATGAGGAAAGTATGGAGTAGAAATATGTATACAATTGCTTATCGTGTACATATAATAAAAATTGCATCAAAACAAGTTGCAACTTTAAGAAGTAAAAATTGGCCCCTACCAGTTTGGCTCAGTGGATAGAGCATAGGGCTGTGGACTGAAAGATCCTAAGTTCAGTTCTAGTTGAGGGCATGTACCTTGGTTGCAGTCTCAATCCCCAGTTGGTAGCATGCAGGTGGCATCTGATCAATATTTCTCTCTCTTCAATGTTTCTAACTCTCTATCCTTCTCCCTTTCTCTCTGTAAAAGGTCAATAAAAAAGTAAAAATTGTCAAAATTATAAATATTTTACACTAACTGTACACTTATTATTTTTATTTATGTTAATATAAAATATAAATGTCTGCATGTTATATATTTCTCTCTGCTACTTATTATTAGTTAGATTTTGGAAATGTTTTTACTTTTAAAGAAATACTTTTTAAATTAACCTAGCTATGCTACAATATCATTACATTTTTTTGTTAGCTCTCTAAATTTTAATTGGCTTTAAAAATTATTTGAATATCTTTACTCAATATAAAAAATAGAGCCCAAAATTCAAAATTTCTGTAAGCTAAAATTAATGTAAAGAAATGTCCAAAATAATATAGATATTAATTCCTACAGAATAATGAAATACTCAAACAAATTAAAGAGTAAGAAGTCAAATAGTATAGTTTTTTTTGTCATTTAATTTTTAAATGTACACTTTTGTGGCATTGAGTACCTTCACATTGTTAACAAACATCATCACCATTCACTTCCTGGACATTTTAAAAAATATATATTTTTATTGATTCAGAGAAGAGGGGAAAAGGATATAGAGAAAGAACTATCAATAATAATAGAGGATCATCGATCAGCTGCCTCCTGCATTCCCCTTACTGAGGACTGAGCCCACAACCTGGACATGTGCCCTTGACTGGAATTGAACCCTGGACCCTTCAGCCTGCAGGCTGACACTCCATCCATTGAGCCAAACCAGCTAGGGCCATTTCCTGAACATTTTGCATATTCCAAAACTGAAACTTTTTATCCATCAACAACAACTTTATTCTGTTATCAGGGGAATGGAGGTATCTCTTTCTCCTTACACTATCCAGAGAAAAATAATTTTTTGAGACTCATACGGGATGATGAGTGATTTTTATTTGTGGAATTACATCCTGGGTGTCCAAAGTCCTATTTCCCTTAATCCAGTCCTAGAAGAAGTGTGATTGAGGATTCAGTAGGACTAGAAGCAAAACTGGTGTCCAGAGTTCCTATTTCATTTTGCACCTGGGTCCAGTTCAATATCAGGCTAGTTACAGTCCATCGGTCCATTGCGTGCAGGATTCACATGGTCCTGAGCCATGTAGGCAAATGCATGAGAGCACCACAAGCCAAGAGCACAAGAGAAACCATGATAGCCCAAGAGAGCTAACTCCCTTGTTTAAGGAATTAAATATGCCAAATTGTGTGCCCTTGCAGTGGCCATGCCCATTTTGGCCAATGACTGTTCCCAGATGTAATGACAGACAAACATCTTTCCCACATCACCCAGCTTCACTGGACATGCCTTTCTGTACCCTTCGTTGGGCCCTTGGGGAATGTAAAGCTACAGCTTTCTAACAAAGCTGCTCAAATGGCATGCCTATAATATTTGGTCTTCCCTTTACTTCTTTCCTGTTATTAATAACTAATTAATTACAATGGTATTAATCCCTCCATTATCACAGGCCCTGGTTACTGCCATTTTTTCTGTTTGTTTGTTTCTGTAATTGGAAAATTCTAGGTACCTCATATTGTTAAGCCGGAACGCAAGCCACACTCACGGAGCACCAAGAGACGATCTCATGCAAAAACAAAGGGTTTATTCACCAGCATGCTGGGGCTCACAACATACTCTGAAAACAGAA